>BMAV01008213.1:21289-34432 GCA_019973955.1 Trichonephila inaurata madagascariensis | reverse complement strand
TATGCATGATTTTAAGACAATTTAGACTTTCTTTTATAAGAACTAAACACTGTAAAATATTTAATTAACATGATTCGAGTAAATATTTCTTTACAAAGTAGAATATCACGCTTAAGCTAGTATAATGAAAGAAACTGATGGAATTAAAGCTATAAATTAACGTTCTCTGAGATAATTTATTTCTTCAAGGAGAAAAAAAAATCGGTAGCGTTTCGTTACATGTCTGAACAAGATAATGCATCAATTCACACAACAAATAGCAAGATGAACAGGTTTTGAGCTAATGAATTGCCCGTGAAAGAAAGTTTAGTTTAATTACTTGATTCATAGAAAATGCATAGACATTGCATGTTAAAAGACTTTTTTTTGCTCGAATTCTCTCTCACTCTCTCTATGCATTTTATCATTGAAGTTAATTAAAAGAATATTTGAATGAGAGGAATTCAGTAAAACATGGAAAATTGAATGCGTTATAAATAAATAACCTATGTGCAATTTACATCAAACAATAAATTTTATGCAATATATAATGCAGTATTAACGTATTTGCAAAAATTGCTCCCTTCTTACATTTGGTTGCAATTTATAATCAATAAACTTTTTGTTATTAAATCTTATAAATCAAGTTCTTATTTGTGTGGCATTATTTCTCTCTCAATTTTGCATTAATATTTTTTTTTTCAGATCTTCATATACAATGTTAAAGCATTTCATCTTGCAGGTTTCTTACTACCGAAACAATGGAATGAACTTTGTCGGGAACTCGTGGATGTCGTAGTTTCTGTCAAGCTCAAGATCTGTTGATGTTTTAAACCTCCCATGAAGAGAAGTTTACACGCGTTATTCTATTGGGGTTCAAAGTCCTTGCAATGACGTGTGGCAGTTTGAAGTGCGGGATACTAGTTCAAATGCTGACTTCATGATTTAGTATGACTCAATTACTTGTGGTCATACATGACGTGTCGCCAGTAGCTTCAATGTTTAACTCCTTAACTGCCGATTAAAAGTTACCTGATAGGCTACCCAGGGCCACCATTTTTCACATAGGTGGCGCAAACACTGCCAATGTCATTTTATTGCTTTCCAAAGCGTTCGGGATAATTTTACTGACAGCAGCGCAAAGAAAAGATCGTACTTCAGAAGGACTTATACATATCTCCGCGACAGTTAAGACACTGGCTGAGTGAGACGTATTTATACGTCGGTGGCACTTAAATGGGTAACGACTGCGGCATTCGAGTGATCTTTATCACGAACTCGTGGCCAGCGGATCGTGATTTAGAGTCATGGTGCCGCTGAAGACATACCATGCAGAAAGGTTGATGACTATTAAATCTTTAGTGGCTCAAAGTTCTGACGTTGGCATGATGTGAAAGTTTGGAGAATGGAGAGCAAGTTCAAGCATCGTCTTCATCATTTGGAAACAGGTTCAAAATTACTTGATTTGTCACCTATTACCCTGATGTTCTTTTTAATCGTAATTGCAACAAAATAAAATGATCAGTAATATATATGCACTTTTCTCAAGCATAAATTTTTCACATATTCATAAGAAAACTTTATATTACTTTTATACTATCGATATTTTTACATAGAATCTTAGATTTCTTCTTATTTTTCTTTTGCATACATCTAAAATTGTTTCATTGAAAAACTTTGTTCTTTGAAGAAAAATTCACAGAATAGAAAACAAAAATTAGTTGCTTAATTATCTTTATTGACTGTGCTTTTTTAACTAATAATCCAAAAATCCTTTAAAAAATCTAAGTAAAGAAGAAAGAAAGATTGAGAGAGAGAGAGAGAGATAGAGAGACTAAAATAAAATTTTTGATTGAAGTTAAATGTTTCTTTTGGAAATCACAATTCAAAATGTTCCATCAATATCACAATTTTTTAATTTTATTTTCTATCTCCACAAAATAAGTCAGTCTTAAGAATTATATAACAGAAAGGGGGAAAAAATCCTACCTGCAATAACATTTTTTTTCCTTAAAAAAGCACATTTCAAAATGAAACTTTCTCATCTCATATGAGACATTAAAAATGTTTGAAGATATTTAATCTCTTTATTGAATTTTTTAAAGTAAGTTGAGAACTTTTTTTATGCTCTTTCCGATCAATTTCAAAACTCTTTAATAAAAAAAATCTGCAATTCATGCAGGTTGTGTGATTTTATAAAAGCGCATTTAATACTAAAAGCGAAATTTAAGAAACTGTAAACGGAATTAAAAGGTATTTGATGTATTTTTTTAAGTATGATATATAATATTTTGATAATTTATTCAACAAGATCTTTTTTAGTATATTCTTCTGAACTGAAATAATATATTTATCACAAACATAAATTGACTTTGAATAATAGAAGAATAAATAAATGAACATGAAAAGGGGAAAAAAGCAAATCACGCGTTAACGTATTTTTGCTATAAAATACAGCAAATTATTAATTTTTATCTATTTTCTATTTTTTTTTTTTTTTTTTATTTATTTTTCATTTTCCCTTCCTTATTCCAAATTCTAAAAGCATCAAGTTTATAAATCTAAAAAAAGAATTAAATTACATTGTGTATTTATATAGATCAACTGTATTCAATCTTATGAACTTGACTTCATTTCATACTGACTCCCATTAAAAACTTTCTTCCAAATATGAAGTAACATGTAATTTTTCCGTGCCCTTTTCAATGCAAACAGATAAATCTATTGAATCTCTCAAGTAAATGAATTAATGAATTGCTTGCTATTTGACACATATTTATATACACGTAGCACACGTAAAACAAATATATTAACAATCGGTATTTACAATCAATGTGAATCTTATTATTTATTTATTAGGTATTTATTTGATATAGGTATGCTATGTATGAATTTTTCCGCTGAATATTTATAAAATTTCTCCTATCAAATTCTGATTCCATTACACAGTTCTCTAATTAAAAAACAAAACAAGTTCTTACAAATGTTCAGGGTATCCTAAATTTAATGGTAATCGGAAACGAGGTAAGAGGTTCAAGGAAAAATATGAAAAAAAAAATCCCCAATACTTGATTAAGACAGAATGAGTACATTTAAAAAAAAAGGAAAATCGAAAGTTTCCATCACATAATTAAATACTATGACCACAAATTTCACTTTTTAATGATGATTATTTTTTATTAATATCACCTTACATAGCCATACTTTTAATCACTGTCACAAGTCGGAGAAAACACTACGCTAATTTAGGTAAAATTTACATAGTTTGTGTAAGCCGGGGTTTGAGAGGATGTCACCTGACTGACTCTCCACAAAAAAAAAAAAAAAAAAAAAAAAACTATTAACACAACCCGAGGAGATTTCCTCAAAAATTGACCCATTTAGTTAAAATTCCAAAATGGTACAACAGTTTTCTTTTATGTGTATAACAATCAAAACGATTTTATTTTTGTTTGTTTGTAGAACATCTTCATTTTGAAAGCAACTGTGTTGATAACTTCCACTATAGCATTAGGTATTATGACCCCGAATTCCACAATTTCTTGGTAATTTTTTCACTAATGTCATATTTTATAGTGGTCCTATTAATAAGCGGTTTTATTAAAACATTTACGGCTTTAGTTAAAATTAAAGTAGTTTAAGTGGTTTGAAAAACTTATGTCACCTAACTTTAACTCATCTTACAAAGAAAAATATTACATACTTCTCTAAGCATAAAATATTTCAAAAGATGGCCCTTTTGATGAAGAATCCAAAATATTACAACATTTTCTGCATTTCTATCCATAATAATAATTGTCATTTTGTTTTCTCTTTCAAAATTACTTCGTTTCAAGAAAAAAACTAAATCTTTTAAGTATGTAACACACAACTTAAGCAATACATTTAAAAATAAAAAAAAATATAGCACATTAATGAAGTAAATGTTCTTTCACTTTCTACACGAATGCAGGATCTACACCTTTTTTAAAAGTGACCACTTGACGAGCCAGGAGTAATTAGCTAGGTTTATTTCCTTCACTGTTTCAACAATCCTTTGCGCAGTTCACTATCCTTTTAGGATTGGTTTAAAATAAACTTTTTCTTTTATGCAGCCTCAGTAAAATAAATCGGTTAATGCGCTAGACACGGAATTGAACTATTACGTCCAATCCACCTTCCGGAATATTCTAAGTACAAATACTCCAATACAGGTCACGCATAATGCGCTGGACATCCATCTTATTGGAACCACATGTCTCTGTAGATGATGAGTAGCACATTTTTCAGAAGGTCTGGCAAATTGTTTCGATGCAAATTCAAATATTTGGCTCCATTAAAACTTTTGGCCAATTCAAACAGTCCAATTATTTGTCCATTTAATATTCTGGACCACATATGAATTTTCAAATGAAACTGGGTCCTGTGTTCACTCATAAAATGCTAGTTTTAAATTTGTCATTCATGTAAGTTATGTATAAGTTTTAATATATCCGTTCCCAATATATTCAGTTCAATGGCAATGATTTTTATGGATCGAAATATAGTAAGTGTTGTACCATTTTGAACTTGCAATTAAAAATGTCATCTTTTGAAATAACCTGCTTACAGTATGTATAATATAGCTAAAGGTATTTATTATTTTTCTTTTTATGAAGCGTCAAAGTTAGATGACATCATTTTCTCAAACCGGCTAAAACTACTCTAATTTTAACTAAATCAGCAAAGGGTTTGGCTTCATTTGTGACTGTGATCAATAGAATGGATATGGAATATTCTGTTAGTGAAAAGTTCACAGTGAAATTGTTAAATTTATGGTCACAGTAGCTAATTATGTGATGGAGGGTATCAACAGAGGTATTTTATAAATGAAAATGTTCTACAAATAAAAAAAAATATCTATGATTGTTATGCATAGAAAAGAACAATTATTATACCGTTTTTGAATCTTAATTGAATGGATCAACTTTTAAGAAACTTTCCTGAGGTTATGTGTGTAATAGTTTTCTTTTGAAGGAGTGTCAAAGTTAGTTGAGATATTTTTCTCAAACCCCGATTCATCCAAATTACGTTACTTTTAAAAAAACCAGCAATTTTTTTTTGTCCGACTGTGACTGTAATTATAATACTTCTATGTAAGTTAATATTAGTGAAAAATCTTCTCTCTCTTAAACTAATTAAATTTGTGGTCACAGTAACTAATGATATAATAAAGAGAGTTAATTTTCCTCATTTTTGAAAATGTGCTCGTCTTCACTTAACCAATTGCTGAGGAATATTTTTTTACATTTTTTCCAGAACAGATAAGACCTCACATTTCACCTCGAGTCAGATTACCGCTAAGTTCCGGGACACCCTGTATCTCATTCTAAAACATTGTAATTTTTTTTTATAATAGGCAGTGACTTTTTCTTGTAAATAAATGAATGTTTACTGCATGTGACTTGTAAGAGGGAAAAGAAAAAAATAGATAGTCTATATATATTGAAGAAAATCACAAATTGAAAACAATATTTTTGTATATTTTAACTAGGAAAATAATTTTTCTTTTCACATAACATATGGTAAGGTCACAGACGGAGATCTCTCAATAAAATAAATAAAATATTGAAATTAAAGTGCAAAATAAATAACTACCTTATACTTGGTAAAAAAAAAAAAGATTAATTACGTTATAGAGAATTATATCATTAGCAATTCGATATAGGGTATTGATCAAATATGTTATATACACAAAAAAAATCAATTTAACACTATTTTAAACATAATTTGTGTGTCTGCTTGTGTGCATGTGTATGATAATTAAATCTATGAATGAAGATTACCAATTAGAGCATTATACTTCCTAATTCTAAGTTGACTACAAGCTAAAATTTTTAATTCGATTTATTCTTGTTATAAGAGGATTAATTTTGTGACTTGTAGATTTCGAGTTTGAGTCTGGATTTAATTATGGGATATAATTATGGCTTATGCATGGTATGTTATGCAACAGCTCTCAACATGTTCTCATTTGAAAAGATTTGGAAGCTTGTCAAAATGATTAATGATTTTACTCACTTAAGATCAAGATTTAAAACAATGTTAAATATTATCAAGAAGTCGCAGATCATTTATATAATCTTATTTTAAATAATTATTGGAACTAAAAATGAATGATGAGTTGAACATTTTAAATGCTCTAAATGTCTTCGCCAGTTCTATGGAATTTTAGATTTTATTTTTTTTATTTTTTTTATTTCTCAACTGTCAGACTCTTCCTAAATATGGCAACAGCTCAATATTATTTAAGAAGCCCTTCTTATACATGAAATGATAAGCAGAAAATGACACAAAAATAAAACACTCAGTATCCTCTAGAGGGTATTTAGTTGAAAGTTAAACACAACATACTGAACTAAAAATGAATTTAGTGCTTAAAATTATTTGTCATTTTTTTTTTAAAATACAATTTCAGAAAGTTTTTTTTCAACGTTAGTTTTAAATTTTAAAAAAAAAAAAAAAATTATATAATAGTTCTTAAAATAGAGAAAAATATTCGCCTACTTCTTCAGTAATTAGAAAATTTAACATTTAATGACAGTTTAATGCTAAGGAGCTAATTGGTTTGAAATGTTACAGCTAAAAAACATGTTTGATCAGTAAATATTTAATCTAAGTATAAAATTAAATTACCTTAGCTCGCATAAAATTCTGTAGCAACAAAATATGTAGATATGCTATATTATTACACTTTTTAAAAACTAGAATAAACATAGTAAAAAAATTAACTCACTTTACAGACCTGTAGAAATAACTTTGATATCCAAGACTAATGAGAATATAAGAGAATATCATAAAACACATTTACATGTTATTAACTGAATATCTAAGCCAGAGAACATTTAGAATTAAGAAGTCTTTTGATAAGTGAAATAAAAGAAATCTATATTAAGTCCTGCCTTACAATTTACAGTAAATTATAGAAAGGGATACTCAAGTTGATCAAAGGGCTCGATTCCTGTTCCACATAGGATTTATCGAGAAAAATAATAGAAGTTATACAACATGTTACAAACAAACTGGGATTTAATATCCTCGAACAGATGAAAAACTGAAAAGTTAAGCAAAATTTCAAGTGCCGATTTCATGACATGAAAAAGTAATTTACATCTACTCCATACATATAAATTGTTTTGTCACTCTTTCATCTAACTTAATCTCTCATACACAACAATTACAATTTACAGTAAATTATAGAAAGGGATACACTCAAGTTGATCAAAGGGCTCGATTCCCGTTCCACATAAGATTTATCGAGAAAAATAATAGAAGTTACAACATGTTACAAATATAAACTGGGATTTGATATCCTCAAACAGATGAGAGAGAAAGAGAGAGAAAATCAGAAAAGTTAAGCAAAATTTCAAGCCAAAAGTAATTTACATCTACTCCATACATATAAATTGTTTTGTCACTCTTTCATCTAACTTAATCATAAAATGAGTTTAAAGCTGAATTCCTTACAAGTTTTGATTAATTTACATCATTTTTAAATAAAAAAATAAACAATCAATAGCAGGAATTCCATTTTATCTAAATGTATGCATTAATTTTCAGTAAATACTTCAACTAAAATAAGTGAAAGTTTATTAGTTCTTAACCCCTGAATGGTATAACTTTGCGTAATAATTTATTGTTTTTTATGTTTACAATGTGAAATATACAACCAATGAGCAGAAATAAAGTAAAGAAGCTAAACCCAATGGTACTGTCGGTTTGTCGTCTTAAAAGCAATTGATTTCCCATAATACGCTCGCTTCTGTCAAAAACGAGGAAAGATTCCTACATTGACGTGATTGATTACCCCAATAATAAATTATTTTTAACGTGAGCGTCCAAAACATCCATCGAATTTTTAATACTGTGAGAATGTTTAAATAAAAATCAATTTAAAGAACAAATCTGAATTCTAAAGTTTTTAAGTTTATCATTATAATATATATAGAAAAAAATCAGATAAAAGTTAAACATCACACATAATTATATGGTGTTTAAATCAATTGACAAAATGTCCATCCCAAAAGTCATTATTAAAAAAAAATATGCAAACTTAGTTCAAATTTTCATTGACATTATCTTAAACGATAATTACAAGTAGTAATACCACAATGAAAGAAAACTATTTGTATTAGGTTGTGGTTTTTTAAATAGAGAACCTAAACATAAAGAAATTTATGTTTTTTTCTTAATCTCTGCCTTCTCTTACCGTTTAATCTATATAAACATAACAAAATCTTAACGTAAAGACCGTTTTGAATGAAACTTATTTCACAGTGAGATACATTATTGCAATTACTGACCCTCAATACACGCAAATAAATAAATATAACTTCTGGAAATTAAAAAAAAATAAAATTATGTTATAAATGGATTTATATGGCAATATTTATTTGCTTCTTTTTCTTTGCTTTCTTTTTTTTTATCTGATACATGAATAAACACCATTAACCTGATTGAAAATTTAGTAAAATTAGTATATTAATGTGGACCTTAATTATATTCAAATGTAAGATTTTTTTAAAAATAATAAACGTGCATGGGACAGAAAAACAACCAAACAAACTAATAGCTAGATTTTGTGGATAATGGATAAAATGGTATTGGTTTCATTACAAGTATCTTTAAGCAATTCAAATTATAACAGGTTTCAAAATCCTCAAGCAAATTTAAAATATAATAATTTAAAGTAAAGAATGAAGTAGCTGTTGACAACTTTTGAGAAGAATAAGAACCTCAAGTAGGTTCTAAGTTAGAACACAGTAAATATTTGAAAATATTATAAAATGCCAAGTATTAAAAATACCACAAAAATAAACCTCGCAGAGCTCCATTTTTAAAAGCGTTCTTGCGACAATTAGAAATATCTTCAAAAAAATAAATTAAATTAGGGGAAAATATACAAATGCATTTAGAAAAAAAATTTAAAATATAACAGAAAGTATTTTAACTTGACATCCTTTCAGAAGGAAAAAAAAAGAGCCTCCAGTAGGATCTAAATTAGAAGGCAAATAATTGAAAATATTCCCATGAGTAAAGTGCTAAAATTGCCACAAGAATAGTCCAGGTCAGTCAACTAATATTTTTTTTTTCCCTCTTCAGTAGTGCATCGTATTTACTGACGGGGTTCGGCTATAAAAACAAAGCTATTTTGGTCGAAAAGGCAGAGCGCATTCTTGCTTGGCAGCATCTCTTCTTTCCCAGCGACTCATTGATAGTTCTTTTTTACTCTCTTCCTGAGAGGTAGCTAAAGCGGTGCTTCTTTCCTTGACAGTTTGATTGTTTTTGAACAATATAAGCGCCTCAGACGTGTAAAACGTAACCCGCGCGTTTTACGACCTTAACAAATGATATTCTATATATTGTTTTCCCTTCCTACTTGGTTTCTTCCGGTTCTTTTTTCAAATCATCTCAATTTTCTTTTCTTTTCTTTTTTTTTGAAAAAGAAAGGAAGTAAGAGAAAAGTTTGATTTTTACTTCTTTATTTAACCGAGGGGGTTTGTTTGCTCAGCAAGTTTGTTAAAGTTAGCACATGTGTATTTCTGTTTTTGTACATGAAAGGCACGTTGCGAGTTTGCATATGCAAATTTATTCTGTTAAATAAAACGCTTACTAAAGCGCAGTTGAGACAAGTTTTTTTTTCCCTCTTAAAAAAATATTAAACATAAAGTATGTGTGATACTGTTTCTCTCGGATAACATTTGCGTATCGCCAAAATAAATAAAAGAAAAAAGTTTTCAAAAAAATACATTTCTGAGGTTGTAAGCTAACGTGATGCTATTAACTTGCAAATTCAACTATGTTTTTATGGGGGGAAATATGTGTATTCTTTATTCTGCATAATACGGAAAAAAACACACCGAATGATCACCACTACTAAAAAAAATAAGCATGGTTTCAAATTAAAAGATTTTTTTTTCTTCAAGCAGATGTGTGTTTTAATAATTTTAAAATATTACTTATAAGAAACAGCATGCACTTTATTAAAATTTGCAGAGCTAGGTAATTTTGAGCCTTGAACAAGCGACAAAGGTAGCATTTGAGCTGTAAATTCTTCCTCCAAAATTCTACATTACGTTAAGAACTAACAAATAGTTTGATGATATGTACAACATTTTTTTTCAAATTTCACAAAATCATAAAAAGACAAAATACGTAACACATGTTAAATTCATGGATCAATTAACTTGTCATGTATTCTACAAAATACTGTATGATTAAAATTTTATAACTCTATAATGAACATATATATATTTTCGATGTAACGTACACTTAATAAAATGACAGTTAGCACGCATGAATACAACTACTATTTCTCTCTCTCTCACACACACAAACACACACATATATATATAGAGAGAGAGAGAGGTAGAAAGATATATAGATAGATATATATACTTATTTGTTAATATACTGCGTTCGAAAAAACATATGATTCCCTTGAATGCCTGATTTTACTTTACAAATAAATTCCGCTCATGTATTTTCACATGTAAATGTTTATACTGTTAATATTTTGCGGAAACGATTTTAACATTTGTTTACAATTTGTTTAGGTCTCTTAATTTTCTAAGTAGACGGACATATTAAATATATCCTTGTATAAACTAAACACAAATATTTATATAAGATATCCGATTACTTTTAATATTGTAGTAGCATTATTTGATAGTTAAGTAATATAGACAATTACAGCTTTGAAATTTAACGCATTAATTTTTATACACATTGCCCTTCATATTTTCTCTTGTGAATATATATATATATATAAAGGATTCTAAGAGCAGGTCACAGAAAAATTCAAAATAAAGTTACTTAGCTAACTTGTTTTCTTATATAGCTTCCTCTTTTCTTATTTCCAAAAGTATTTGATAAATTACTCACGGAATCCTTAAATATTTTCATATATTATGCATGTGTCATCATACAGTAATAAAAAAAAATCGCAGTAAATTATTCACCGTATTGTTGTTTCTTCATTCTGATTATATTTTCTTTTCTCCACAGATTTAGTAGATAAAAAAAAAAGTGAAAATCTTTTACACGCAGAAATAAGATTATAATAAATAAGAAAGCAACGGATCTCTAATGGTTACTTTTCGCCAGAAATAGTGTATCCAAAGACTATAAAGTATTTTTTCTTGTATATATTTCAGATCGCAACACAATATTTCGTCATATTTGTCTTATGCAACCGCATTTGGGATAAATATTTTCCTTTTTATTCTCGATGTACATTAGGCTCTAAACCAGAACTTTTCTGCCTTTTTAAAAATAAAATAAAATATATATATACTATGGTATTTTTTAAATCTTAAACGAAAATAAATTATTAAAAAAAAGAAAATAATTTTTGGATAAATACGCAAAAAAGCATAGTTTAAAACTTAATGCAATAAATGATCAAATTATTGAAAATTGGAACATATCAACTTTGAATGTCTTGACTTCCTTTGGTTTATTTAATTTTTTATGAACTTTATTTAAAGAAAGATGTGTAATGATCGTATACAATTACACTAGCAATTTTAAAGTGTGGAAATACTTTAAACATATATTTCCTGAAAAAGATACTCATAACAATACTTTAAGGTTACTGACTACGTTAGGAATGTGGTTTTTTAAATGCGTATAAATGATTTTTTTTTTTTAATTTAGTGTCATTCAAATTAGAATTTAGATATAAAATGTTTCCAGAATATTATTACAATAAAAATATATATACGAAATTTTTAGTAATATTTTTTTTTTTTTAAAAAGACATATTTTCAATGTTTTTTCCTTTGATGGAAAATGAGATTCTATGATAATAATATTTTACTTACATATATTAAAAACCCTCTACAGAGCCTGAACAAGGATTTTTGAAAATTTCAAAATGTGCAAGTTTCTCTATTTTAATATATTGAAATACGAATAAATCCACTTCTTAATTCTGTATTTCTTGAATCCCAATTTAAGACCTGAAATGGTCTAATTAATTCTCTAATTACGCTCTATATATGAGCAAAATATTATTATGGTAGAACTATTTTCTATCAAAAGAGAATGATTTTAAAAAACATTATTTTGTGTTCATATTTTTTTGCTAAAAGATTGCATTTATATATTTTCTCATTGTTATATATATTCCTTTCTACTCTTCTGTAAAATCATGGTTCCGAACGTAGTCAATTAACTTAAAGACAAGCGAAACTATATTTTCTAAAATCGCTTGTTTGTTTCCTCACTAATACTAATATACTATGTAATTGTCAATTTTATTTATTTGTTTATTTTCAAAACGTAATTCCAAAAGACTATTAATGTTGGAGAATGAAGATAAAATGGTTCTGAAGATAAAAAGATGGGGAAAAGATAAATTCTGAAACGAACAACAACCGTTGACAGTAAAGGAAATGCGTTTATCAGGAGTAACGTATTTCACATAAATTCTTTTTTTCCGAAACAATTGGCTTTAATTGTGATTCTCTGTGCCTTTCAGATCACAATTTACGAAATATGCTTTATCTATTTCTTTGCATGAAATAATCCGTACCATCACAATTAATTTATCGCTTCTTTCTTCTTTACTCTGTTTCCTTGAATAATTAATTCTATCAATGTCAAGAGCAATACGTTATTTCTCACACTTGCTCCTTCTCGATAAAAGCGGATTCAGATTCCACTATTGTTCCCCAACAAAGCGGTGAAGCATACCCAATAACTGCGTTTCAAATGGTTTACGTTCAACTATTTAAGTCCGTTTCTTTTGTTTTATTCTGCACTTAATGCACAAAGTACCAGAAACAGAAGTCATAGCTCTTCCTTTTCTTCCCTAACCACAAGTGACCTTCCAAGTATTACACCCAATTACGTGTAATAGAGACTGATGTAATGAATGCCGTTTCCGGTTCAAGGGCCCTATGTTCTAAGAAAAGGGATCTTCGTTGCGGGTGCTAAATTGGGGTTGCCCTCGCCTTCCAATAGAATTAACTCCCGGTAGTCAGTTCTCCCATGGTGCGAAATGGACTACCACCTCATTAATTTGACTCGAAAGATGTGTAGGACGTTTTGGAGATCACCGAGCAAGAGGTCAATGAGTACATTTGAGGTTTAAAAATGCGCCAGGTTTAGTGTTATAGTAATGCTTTTTTTTTTTTTTTT
>BMAV01008211.1:0-13624 GCA_019973955.1 Trichonephila inaurata madagascariensis | reverse complement strand
CAAACCAAAAAAACTTCTTAAGTTAATTCATCCCCTTCTAAGTGCATCCATTCTTCGATTTTCAATTACCTGAAGAATCATTGATTTTTACGAATTTTTAACGAAGTTACTTTTTGTTCATTTACCGCTGAAAGATTGACAACGATCCATTTTATTCAATGCTTTCGAAATTTAAATTTGGGACACGGAAGAGCAAAAACGTTAACAAAATAACATTCTTAAGTTAATGTCATCCACACAATTCTGACACGGAATCCGTAATTTATAAACACAGTATATAATCTCATTTACAATACCATTATTTATTGAAAACCTGTACATTTCCTGGCATCAAACGATTTCGTAAAAAGAAGCAACCCCCCTCCCCGGGGAAATGCTTTAAATTCATAATTAATTAATTTCTTTTTCTTTTTTTCCGAATGCTATCACGATTCTGGACTTCGGTGTTTTAATCCTCCGTTGAACGACAG
This sequence comes from Trichonephila inaurata madagascariensis, assembly GCA_019973955.1. Taxonomy (NCBI): domain Eukaryota; kingdom Metazoa; phylum Arthropoda; class Arachnida; order Araneae; family Nephilidae; genus Trichonephila; species Trichonephila inaurata. The sequence goes on along the minus strand of BMAV01008211.1, from coordinate 13,154 downwards.
AAAATTCCGTAAATGATTGCATAACTTCTTTTAAATTTATTAAACAGATTTCGAATATTTTCATTTGCGTATTCTGAGCAACGACTGCTATGGCGACGTGCACTTGTGTTGTCTTGATTTCCATCCCTTTTTGTTATGAATTGGCTGTGATAAGATTCTCAATTATTTGGAATGAAAAATTATCATGTTTAATGTTCTATAAGAATTGAAAAAAAAAGGAGTCAGCGCATTTAAATTGTGGAAATAATAAATACTAGTTTACTGTACTTATTCGTTAGGAAACATATTCAACTACAAAAAGCTTTTTTTTACAATAGTTGACTGTAGAGTGTACTTTTTCCTTAGCGTTAGTTTTTGTTTTTTAGATAATCAGTTATTCTTTTTATAATAATTTGTCGTGTATTAGTTAATGAATGCTTAGGTAGAGAGATGGTTGAAACGATTAAACAGTCTGCTGCAATACACTTATAAGTCGAATTAAAGGGCACTGCTATGTTTGAGTTATTTATCTCATATTAAACAACACAGAGATGTTACTTGCATTTTTGAGATGTTTTTTACTATAGTTGTTGCAATAGTTGCTTAATTATGTATACGGTTGTTGTTTTCTTCTGTTACATGTTTCTAAAATCATCGCATTGCATTTATGATCACTTTTTAAGGGATACTTTTGTTAATGAGGTGGCATGCTATGAATTAAAATTAACTCAACTTTTAACTGTTCAAAAATAAAATTTATTGTTATAAATACTAGAGCTATTTACATAATATTTTAATAAAATAACTAAGAACTAGTTAGGAATAAATCTTTGGCAATATATGTGAAACGCTGTAATAAATATTTCATGAAATACTGGCTCATTAGAATCTAATACAATTATTTCTCAAACGTTTTTCATTTAATAAGTTTGATTAGAGTGTACGAATTTTTTGACAATTTTAGAATATTATATGTAATTATAAACTAGGGGAGGGAGGGGGGAATCCCTGACTGCCTAACGACGGACCAAACCCTCCATAGTACAAATTGTACAACTGTTCTTACTCATGGCTCAAATTAAAAACTGTAATTTACATGTATTATGTGTACCACAATTTTTTCTCTCATTGTATTGTAAGCAGGAAAAAATAATAAATTTCAAGCCTTGATCTTGGTTTTTATTTTGAATTTCATAGAAATTTCTATCCTTTTCTGCTTATGGATTTTTATTCGTAATTGGCTGTAAAATTTGCATTATATCGTCATGTTTAACTATTTGTGCACGTTTATGCAAAGCCTCGCCCTCATCATAAATGTAAATGTGTTCGAACTGTGGTTTTGCTCTATTCTGTTGTAAAGATGTAGTTGCTTTTATTAAATGTAGTTGCATAAATTTATTACAAATTAAAAACTTTTTATATATAAAGAGACATAACTTATATAAGTCTCTCATTTAAATGAAAAGTATCTGTAAGACTTGAATACCATTCAATTTCTTGAAAGTACGAATTCATTACAGTACTCCTTTTTTTATTAACATTTAAGCTTATAACACTTAATATAAGCTGGAATATAACATAACTTATAAATAAAAAGAAATGTATTGTGTGGAGTATTTAATCCCTTGAATTATGTATGTATACTCCCCATCTACACTCACACACACACACATATATATAGCAGAACAGCGACCAATCGTTCATCACGACATAACATCACCGAAACTATTAGACCTACAGACTTGAAATTTGGCAGATACATATCTTTTGAGGAATCGAGTTTCCCTAAAAACGAGGTTTGTGAAAATACTCCACCAAGGGGAAGGGGGTTGCGGAGGAATTACAGTAAAAAATTCCCGTTTTTGAACAATAAGACCTAGACTTGAAATTTGGCAAACATGATTCGTTATTCAGTAGAGATCCACTAAGAACTTTTCTTACGAGAATCGACTCCAGAGAGAGATGGGGGTTACTGGGGCACATTTAAGAAAAATTCCCGTTTTGAACAATAAGACCTAGACTTGAAATTTGGCAAACATGATTCGTTATTTAGAGATTACACTAAGAACTTTTCTTTACGAGAGAATGAAGCTCCAGAGAGAGAGAGATGGGGGGTTACTGGGGGCACATTTAAGAAAAAAATTCCTGGTTTTGAACTATTAATCCAATAGACTGGAAATTTGATAAATGTCTTTTATGGAGTACAGATCCGCTATGAACGGGCTATGCAGAAATCGACAGTTAAGTTGAGGGAGAGTCGTATCGACAAAACATTTTCCTATTTTTTAACTAGTAATAGATCTATTGACTTGAAACTTGGCCAAAACTTTTTCTTTTATTCCTTAGAGTGGGTTTTGCGGAAATCGACTCCCAAGTGAATTTGCGGGGGAGTTACAGGTGCATTATAGATAAAAAATCTCACTTTTTTTGAAAAACACATTAGATCTGCAGATTTGGCAAACATGTATAATGTTCATATTAGTGCCTTTTAAATGAAACATTAAAATTAACTGAAAACCAAATTTTATTCTAAAAATTTCTTATAAAGCTGAAGTATTGTAAAACAGATATTCATTCAAAATTAACGGCAACATATAGAATTACTAAATATTTATGTATGTGCAAATTATTGAATAAACGAAACAAATTTTTTTAGGTATGCATCTATTACATATCCTTGATACAAAAATTTACACAATGTCGAAAAAGATATACATATGTATATGAAGATAAAAATATATACAAAAGAGCATAAACTACAACAAAAAAAAAAACCCATTAAATACAAACAAATGCACACAGCCACAAAAGGCAAAACAAAACAAATCATTATTTACAAAACAACAGAAAATAGAAACAGAAAAACTATACAACAAAATTACACAATCCAATTGTAAAACGGATTTTAAAAAATTGAAATTCAAATGCAATGAAATACATTTAACATGAAAACGCTTTAGACGAAAAATCGGCTTACGCGAAATAATACTACGGTTCCGACAAAGTACTATGTATTTTCCGTTGTACATGGGTTTGAATCCCGGAGAAGACATGGATGTTTGTAAATGTATAGTGCCTTCACGGCATGGGGGTACTTTTAATAGCCGTCAAGCCATAAGTCATCTCGTGAGGTTGGTGGAAGGGAAAGAGAGGTGGAAGGCCCCTGACCACCCCCGTGGTGGTTGTCCCAGAGTGTTGTCCATCAAAATTGAGGTGAAACCGAGCTAAATCGTTCTGTCACCTGTATGGTGCTCAAAGCTACGGCTAACGACAGGCGTCACTTAGCCCTTTGCCATGATGAATTTCTTGGGCCTTGATCTGGCCTTTGCCTATCAGGTGGCATTAGTAACAACAATATGTATTTTTCATACATCTTTTTCTCTTTACACGAAACGAAAATCGCTTATGAATATACTTCCCATCAGGGAATGAACAAAATACGAAAATACCAGCTGCACCCGGGCGGTGCAGAGGGGTGCTTGAGAAAGTTTCTGTATTATTGATCTGACCTACTGTATCATCGAAATAATTCGTTGCAGTAGATGATGAAAATGCGTGGTAGATAAAGATCATTTGGAGTTTGTTCAAAGTTAAAAAAATATCATTGAAGCAGATCCGACGACGATTGTCATCCGAAATGAGGAACATCATGAAAAGTATGCTCAGTTATTTAGACGCACATTCCAAAGGTGAAATAGATAACAAAATGGAACCATTTTTTGAAAATTTGATGCTAAAAAAAGACAATGCAAAGAAAAGTATCAAATTATTTTCCAAAAACATGATAAATGTTTTGTTTTTCAAAAGACTTTAAAATTTTGTATTAAATTTCAATAAGTTCTTCTAAAAGTTTTTGTTTCCTTGATTTTTTAAATACATGCAAAAACACATATCTATGTAAATAAAATGTACCTTAATAAGCTTAATTTTGCTAAATATATGGGTGCTTTTTTTTTGTAATATCCTTTAGCACGAAACAATATTTCAGTCCCTTCAGTTTCGCGTTAAGCGATTTTCACTGTACTTTCATACAAAGTATATAAAATAAGATATTTAACATTAAAAACAGGATGTCTAAAAACATTTTTACTCCATTAGGTATTTTTTACATTTACAAGCATTTTAATTTTACAATTCATTATTTTTGTTACAAGGAATTTTTTTTATTTACAAGTGTTTTTATTTTGCAATTCATTATTTTTGTTTTAAGGAATATTTTTAATTTTTCAATCCTGATTGTATAGGCGTGGTACACTGGGTTCCGGGAGACTAGATTTATGTTCCCTTTCTGATTATTAGATGTTTCTGTATTGCTCTACATAGAGGGTAAAAATTTCAACATAAATTAATTGTTCCAGAATTTTCATATCCGAAAATTTTGTATTCGATTTTCTGTATGATTCTTTACTTGTAATATGAATTCTTTTGAAACCTGTTCTTCTATTGCTACATCTGGCATCTTCAAGGAGGATAATTTTGAATGAGAGAATACAATTTGAATATATATATATTTATCTATTTATTAGCTATCTATTTGGTTTCTCTTGAATTCTCTGCTTTTCATCAGTATTCTTCTCTTTTCATCCTCCATCACTTTTTTGTATTAATTTGCTCTAGCTGGCCGAGTGCTTTCGTTGTTCTTGGAATTTTTGAATCTCCTGTTTCGGATTTTCTTTGGATTAAAGATTATGTACAATTAAGTTATGAGTTAGTTATGGATTACGATACAAATGGCTTAAGAGACCGCTTTGAAAAATTCAATGTCGAGTAGAGGTGCACAAGCACAGTTTTCAAAAATTTTTAAATACTTTTATGATGAATATATTTAATAAAATATTTTAATTCTTCTAGTTTTAGATTTTTGCAAAGTCCCTTTTTGATTTGCCATTGGCTATTGAAACAATTGAATCTATTATTTGAATGTTTTCCATGTTGTGGGAAAATATGTTTTAATAATAAATAATGTTTTAATAAATATGCTTTATACCGAACGGTAATATTGCACAGTCTCATCATCTCCATAATATTAATTCCCGTTGTTATATTTATTTTTCATCCATTTGAATTGGAACACGGTGGTGTGAGAGCCATTGCACTTTCACGAATTGAGCTTGTTTACAATATTTTAGCTTCTGAATATTTTAATGCGAAAAAAGGTTCATTCTTTCTTTTAAGCTGATGACTTTAATTTTCACTTGACTTTTGTTTTATCTGTCTAAATCGATCGTGTTGAGTCTAGTCATATTTCTATCCCGATAAATTATACTACAAACTCCTTTTTAACGGAAGGCCATTATATGTTGTAGAGTACAGTGAAAGAAAAATCTTAAAAGTAGGAAGGAATAGTGCTTGTAAATTAACAGTCGATAATTAACCAAAAAGTTAAAAAAAAATAGATAACATTTTATGTTTGTACTTTCGTTGCATTTAACAAACGAGAAAAATTAGATTCTTCTCGTATTTCCGACTTTTTCGAATAACGATTAACTGTGATATTCTTTCTTATTGTGCCCTTTTCAACTCGCCAGATCATCCCAACGTAAAGGACGAAATGAATAGGCGAGATAAATATAGAAAATTCATAAAAACGCGCTCAAGGAATTGCATTTTCAAAGATTTAAGAGAAATGTTATTCTTTCTTTAAATAGCTCTTCAAGTAAGAATCCTGTTTCTCTTTTGTTTTTTAATGCATCATTTCCTATGGACAAATTGAGGAAAAAAATATTAGCTGTGTGTTTCCTTCAGTATATAATGGTACAAAAGTCATCGAGGTCAATTGAGTTTAACATTCCAAAGCAGCTTGTCTTCTCTTATTTTTTGTTATGAATATATTCACGTTACTGAGTTCAGTTGAGGTTAAAAGAGCGTCAATGGCCACGGATTAAAAAATTAATTAATCCACACCAGAATTGAGAAACGAATAAAATTCATAACAATGTTTGGGATTTCAGATGATTCAATTTATTCGTAACAAAATGTTGGCTCGATCAGAGAGTGAAGCCTGTCAAAAGTGTTTCGTTACACAAACGGTCGCGCCCGGTCAGGAGACAACCACGGTAACTCTCGTGTTTACGGGGAGTTTCCGCATAAAACGATACCGCGAATACGTCTCGTAGAGTGGAAAGGACACCCATATGGGAGTTTTCGAAGCCCTGGCCCGAAAGGGGGCCCGCTGGGCCGCTTCAATCTGTTTTCCTGCGATTTTGGGGGTCCCCAACTCACTCGCTATGGGGGCCACCCTCACACAAAGCACATATTCGGAAGGTCTCGTTGGTACTTTCGGAATATATATTCGTTGGGCCCCAGAGGAGGGGCCGCGGCAAAGGCCCAAAACTACGTTTTTCGAATAAAAAAGAACGGCTCGACAGTTTTTCGAAAAACAGAACTTGTCGCGTGCGGAACGACGAGATATTTCTTTTTTTCTTTAGAGTTTCGTCAATCGGTGCAAAGAAGGTGAAAGTTATCGAAAACATGTGTTTCGGAAGGCCGCACTTCCGGAACGTTCGAAAGAGTCATAAAAAATAAATTACCGGTCTATTTTAAAACTTTTATGGCCTTTTGCGAGGAATCGAGAGAGATCTACCTTTATTTGGGACATTTTGAGGAACAGTGTGTTCTTTCAAAGTTATTCTCGTAAAGAAAAATGAGCTTTCGGGAAAAATTTTCCCGTTTTCCCGAATAAAAAAATAATTTACGGTCAGATTTTCACAAATGACACTTTTAATATGCGCAATCAAGAGGGCTTTCATTTCTTCAAAAGAGTTTCTAAATAAGTTAATATAAAGGGAGTTATTCAGAAATATGTGTTACGAATGACAAATTTCGCCTCCTTTGTACGCATTTGGATCGTCCGCCATTAAGAACTGGGAAAGACCCAGACTCGAACTCTTTGCAGATTCACAGAAAGAGGTCTCGTCGGTAGATGCGAAAATATATTCGTTTGGGCCCCTCCTCTGGGGGCTCGCAGCCAGGGGCCAAAAACTAGGTTTTCGAATAAAAAGAACGGCTCATGACGGATTTTCGGAAAATATGACTCTTTACGTGCGGAAAAAGGCCTGGTTTTAAAGATTTTGTAAGTAGGTGCAGGGAACGAAAGTTATTCCGAAAAAGAGTGTTTCGTTACACAAACGGTGCCGGTCAGGAGACCCAACCACAGTAACTCGCGTGTTTACGGGATTTTCCGCACCAAAACGATACCGCGGATACGTCTCGTAGAGTGGAACACCCATGGGAGTTTCGAAGCCCTGGCGAAAGGGGCCCCGCTGGGCCCTTCCAATCTGTTTTCCTACGATTTTGAAGAGGTCCCAACTCACTCGCTATGGGGCCACCCTCACACAAAGTACATATTCAGGAAGGTCTCGTCAGTACTTTCGGAATATATGTTGAAATCTAGGCCCCCCAGGAGAGGGCCCCGCGGCCGGGGGCCCAGAGCTAGAGTTTTCGAATAAAAAGAACGAGTAGGCGGATTTTCGAGAAAACAGAACTTGTGTCGCGTGTGCGGAACGGCAGAGATCTTTTCTTTCTTTGAGGTTTTAGTCAATCGGTGCACGGAGAACGAAAGTTATCGAAAACATGTGTTTCAGAGAAAGCCGCACTTCCAGACGTTCGAAAATTCATAAAAATAAGTACCGGTCTATTTTTAAAAACTTTATGTACTTTTAGAATTAGAGATCTACCTTTTATTTGGGACATTTTTGAGGAACAGTGTGTTCTTTCAAAAGTTATTCAAGAAAAATGAGCTTTTCCGGGAAAAATTTTCCCGTTTTCCCAAATAAAAAAAAAAATTACGGTCGGATTTTCACAAATGACACTTTTAATGTGCGCAATCAAAGAGAGGGCTTTCATTTTTCTTCAAAGAGTTTCTAAATAAGTTAATATAAAAAGGAAGAGTTATTCAGAAATGTAATTTACGAATGACAAAATTTCGCCTCCCCTTTAGCTACGCATTTTGGATCGTCATAATTAAGAACGGAAAGGGGCCAGACTCGAAGACTCTTTGCAGATTCACAGAAGGTCTCGTCAGTAGATCACGAAAATATATTCGTTTGGGCCCCTCCTCTAGGGGCTCGCGGCCAAGGGGGCCAAAAGCAGGTTTTTCCGAATAAAAGAACGGCTCGACGGATTTTTCAAAAATATGACTCTTTACGTGCGCGGAAAAAGACCTTTATAGTTTTTTTAAAAGATTTTTGTAAGTAGGTTGCAGGGGCAAAGTTATTCCGAAAAGAGTGTTTCGTTACACAAACGGTCGCGCCGGTCAGGAGACCCAACCACAGTAACTCGCGTGTTTACGGGATTTTCCGCACCAAAACGATACCGCGGATGCGTCTCGTAGAGTGGAGACACCGTAGGGTTTCGAAGCCCTGGCCCGAAAGGGGGCCCCGCTGGGGCCCTTCCAATCCTGTTTTTCCTACGATTTTGGGGGTCCCCTGACGCTCACTCGCTATGGGGGCCACCCTCACACAAGTACATATTCCGGAAGGTCTCGTCGAGTACTTTCGGAATATATATTCGATCTGGAAGCCCCCAGGAGAGGGCCCGCGGCCGAAGGGGCCCAAGAAACTAAGGATTTTTCCCGAATAAAAAAGAACGGCTCGACGGATTTTCGAAAACAGAACTTGTCGCGTGCGGAACGACGAGATCTTTCTTTTTCTTTAGAGTTTTCGTCAATCGGTGCACGAGAACGAAAGTTATCGAGAAAACATGTCGTTTCCGGAAAGCCGCACTTCAGAACGTTCGAAAATTCATAAAAAATAAATTACCGGTCTATTTTTAAAACTTTATGTACTTTGCGAGGAATCCAGAGAATCTACCTTTTATTTAGGACATTTTGGCGAGAACAGTGTGTTCTTTCAAAGTTATTCAAGAAAAATAGGGAAAGCTTTTCCGGGAAAAAGGCGCTTGTTTCCCCAAACAAAAAAATTACGGTCAGTTTTCACAAATGACACTTTTTAATGTGCGCAATCAAGAGGGCTTTCATTTTCTTCAAAGAGTTTCTAAATAAGTTAAATATAAAGGGAGTTATTCAGAAATATATATTCATTTACGAATGACAAAATTTCGCCTCCCTTTGTACGCATTTTGGATCGTCCATAATTAAAGAACGGAAAGAGGGGCCAGACTCGAACTCTTGCAGATTCTGAAAAGGTCTCGTCGAGTAGATCAAGAAAATATATTCGTTTGGGCCCCTCCTCTGGGGGCTCGCGGCCCAAGGGGCCAAAACTAGGATTTTTCGAATAAAAAAGAACGGCTCGACGGATTTTCAAAAATATGACTCTTTACGTGCGGAAAAGAAGACCTTTCTGGTTTTTAAAGATTTTGTAAGTAGGTGCAAAGAGGAAACGAAAGTTATTCGAAAAGTGTTTCGTTACACAAACGGTCGCGACCGGTCCAGGAGACCCAACCACAGTAACTCGCGTGTTTACGGGATTTTTCCGCACCAAAACGATACCGCGGTACGTCTCGTAGGTGGAGACACCCGTAGAGTTCAAGCCCTGGCCCGAAAGGGGGCCCGCGCTGGGAACCCTTCAATCTGTTTTCCTACGATTTTGGTCCCCCAACTCACTCGCTATGGGGGCCACCCTCACACAAAGTACATATTCGGAAAGGTCTCGTCGAGTACTTTCGGAATATATATTCGTCTAGGCCCCAGGAGGAGGAGGGCCACGGCCGAGGGGGCCCAAAAACTAGGTTTTTCCCGACCAAGAACGGCTCGACGGATTTTCGAAAAACAGAACTTGTCGCGTGCGGAACGACGAGATCTTTCTTTTTCTTTAGAGTTTTCGTCCAATCAGTTGCACGAGCAGAAAGTTATCCGAGAAAACATGTGTTTCGGAAAGCCGCACTTCCGGAACGTTCGGGGTCATAAAAATAAATTACCGGTCTATTTTTAAAACTTTATGTACTTTTGCGAGGAATCGAGAGATCTACCTTTATTTGGGACATTTTGAGGAACAGTGTGTGTTCTTTCAAAAAGTTATTCAAGAAAATGAGCTTTTCGGGAAAAACTTTTTCCCGTTTTCCCAAATAAAAAAAATTACGATCCGGATTTTCACAAATGACACTTTTAATGTGCGCAATCAAGAGGGCTTTCATTTTCTTCAAGAGTTTCTAAATAAGTTAATATAAAAGGAGTTATTCAAATATGTGTTACGAATGACAAAATTTCGGCTCCTTTGTACGCATTTTTGGATCGTCCATAATTAAGAACGGAAAGGGCCAGACTCGAACTCTTTGCAGATTCTGAAAGGGTCTCGTCGAGTAGATCAAGAAAATATATTCGTTTGGGCCTCATAAGGGGCCCACGCGGGCAGGGGCCAAAAGCGGTTTTTATCCGAATAAAAAAGAACGGCTCGACGGATTTTCAAAAATATGATCTTTACGTGCGGAAAAGACCTTTCTGGTTTTTAAAGATTTTGTAAATAGGTGCAGGGGAACGAAGTTATTCCGAAAAGAGTGTTTCGTTACACAAACGGTCGCGCCCGGTCAGGAGACCCAACCACGGTAACTCTCATTGTTTGCAGGAGTTTCCGCACCAAACGATACCGCGGATACGTCTCGTAGAGTGGAACGTAGGAGTTTCGGCGAAAGGGGGCCTCGCTGAGGCCCTTTAAATCTGTTTTCACTCCGATTTTGAGGTCCCCAACTCACTCACTACGGGGGCCATCCTCACAGCACATATTCGGATAGGTCTCGTTGAGTACTTTCGGAATATATATTCGTTTGGGCCCCTCCCGGGAGCAGAGACCCCGCGGCCGAGGGGCCCAAAACTAGGTTTTTTCCCGAATAAAAAGAACGGCTCGGCGGATTTTCAGAAAAACAGAACTTGTCGCGTGGAACGACGAGATCCTTTCTTTTCTTTAGAGTTTTCGTCAATCGGTGCACGGAGCAAGAAAGTTATCAACATGTGTTTCGGAAGGCCGCACTTCCGGAACGTTCGAAAATTCATAAAAAAATAAATTACCGGTCTATTTTTAAAAACTTTATGTACTTTTGCGAGGAATCGAGAGATCTACCTTTATTAGGGACATTTTCGAGGAACAGCGTGTTCTTTCAAAAGTTATTAGAGAAAAATGAGCTTTTCCGGGAAAAATTTTTTCCCGTTTTCCCGAATAAAAAAAATAATTTACGGTCGGATTTTCACAAATGACACTTTTTAATGTGCGCAATCAAGAGGGCTTTCATTTTCTTCAAAGAGATTCTAAATAAGTTAATATAAAAGGGAGTTATTCAGAAATATGTGTTACGAATGACAAAATTTCGCCTCCTTTGTACGCATTTTGGATCGTCCATAATTAAAGAACGGAAAGGGCCAGACTCGAACTCTTTGCAGATTCTGAAAGGTCTCGTCGAGTAGATCACGAAAATATATTCGTTTGGGCCCCTCCTGTAGGGGGGCCCGCGGCCAGAGGGGGCCAAAAACTAGGTTTTTCCCGAATAAAAAAAGAACGGCTCGACGGATTTTCAAAAATATGACTCTTTACGTGCGGAAAAAGAAGACCTTTCTGGTTTTTAAAAGATTTTGTAAATAGGTGCAGGGGAACGAAAGTTATTCAGGAAAAATTGTTTTGTTACACAATCGGTCGCGCCCGGTCCAGGAGACCCAACCACAGTAACTCTCGTGTTTACGGGAGTTTCCGCACCAAAAAGATACCGCGAATACGTCTCGTAGAGTAGAGACATCCGTAGGAGTTTCGAATCCGTGGCCCGAAAGGGGGCCCCGCTGGGGCCCTTCCAATCTCTTTTCCTACGATTTTGGGGGTCCCCCAACTCACTCGCTACGGGGGCCATCTTCACGAAAAGCACATATTCATGTAGGTCTCGTTGAGTACTTTCGGAATATATATTCGTTTGGGCCCCTCCCAGGAGCAGGGCCCCGCGGCCGAAGGGGCCCAAAAACTAGGTTTTTCCCGAATAAAAAAGGAACGGCTCGACGGATTTTCGAACAACAGAACTCGTCGCGTGCGGAACGATGAGATCTTTCTTTTTCTTTAGAGTTTTTGTAAATCGGTGCACTAGAAAGAAAGTTATCGAGAAAATATGTGTTTCGGAAGGCCGCACTTCCGGAACGTTCGAAAATTCATAAAAAAATAAATTACCGGTCTATTTTTAAAAACTACATGTACTCTTGCGAGGAATTGATAGATCTACCTTTTGGGGGACATTTTCGAGGAACACTGTGTTCTTTCAAAAGTTATTAGAGAAAAATGAGCTTTTCCGGGAAAAATGTTTTCCCGTTTTCCCGAATAAAAAAATAATTTACGGTCGGATTTTCACAAATTACACTTTTTAATCTGCGCAATCAAGAGGGCTTTTATTTTCATTAAAGAGTTTCTTAATAAGTTAATAAACACAAAAGTTATTCCAAATAAAGTGTTTCCAAAGTGGGGACTTTGACAAAATTTCGCCTCCTTTTGACGGCATTTTGGATCGTCGATAATTAAAGAACGCAAAGGGCCACACTCGAAATCTTTACAGATTCGGAAAGGTCTCGTCGAGTAGATCACGAAAATGTATTCGTTCGGGCCCCTGTCTCGAAGGGGGACTCCGTGGACCGGGGGCCAAATCTCACACGGGGCGGCTCCGACTCCTCGAGACGGAAACTGGGGGGGCCCGTAATTCACGAACGAACGGGGCCATCCTCGAAATTTTTACATATTCCGAAAGGTCTCGTCGAGTCCTTCGAGAAAATGCGACTTTGGGAACGACAGTCCCCAGAGCGAGCCCCCCGGAAGGGGGGTCCCCGATCGGCCGAGGAGCGACAGGGGGGTCCCGGAACTCGAGAGTCCCCGTTAATTTCGGCTCGAAAAAATTACCGCGGGTGCTCGGGGTGGAGGAGAGCGCGACTCTGAAATTTCGAAGTCCTCCGCCCGACGGGGCCCCGCGACCCTCTGAAAATCGGGGTTTTCGTTTTTTTTACGTTTTTTCAAACGCTCGTAACTCCCGAACCGCGGGAGGGCGGAGAAAGGTTTGCGTTTTCGGAAAGCTCTCGGCGAGAGGAAGCGCGGCCGAGTTTCGAAGCGACGGAACCTCGGGGCCGGGGGCCCCGAAAGCGCCGAAACGAAAAAAAATTCGTAAAAAATAAAAAGTTTTTCGTTTCCGTCTCTGGATTCGCGTCCCGCGTCTTGCGACGGACCGGGAGCCCGATTTTGGAACGCGAGAAGCGCTTCGTTCGGAGG
>BMAV01008210.1:119519-132573 GCA_019973955.1 Trichonephila inaurata madagascariensis | reverse complement strand
GATGCTAATTATCGTTGGAAAAGAACATTAAGTTGTTTCCGTTGTAAAAGAAACACACTTCATTAAGTTTTAAATGGATATTCATACTCAATTTCTATCTTTTATTTTTCCTGTAATTTATTTTCAATGTTAATTACTACTTGAAATTAAACTAAAATATCCTTCCAATGAAAAAAAAAATGAGTAGTAATGAAAAGAAGTTGAATAAATTACTTTCAAAAAAAGAATAAATTAATTGCATGCATTTCGTATTTCGAAAAGAAAGAAATGCCAATCCGGATTTCCCGATCTGACAAGAAGGAAATGGTTGTGGTTACAGTGATTTCCAGAAATCTAAATAATTTCAATTTCCTGAAATCGGTTTATGCTTCTTGTATTTTCCATCAATGGTTTTTTTTAAAAAAAAAAAAACCTTCCTTTTTGCCCCCGCCCCCCCCCCCCATTGTGATTCTGTATTTTTTGAGGAGACGGAAATGAAATGAATGGATTTTTTTTCAGGCTAAAATATTAGCACGTGATTGATTTCTAAGGATGGTTATTAATTTTAAGAGAAACATTATTGAAAAAAATCGGATGCGTGAATACCGGTTTTGTAAATTTTATTCATCTTAGGGAAATGTTAATTTTCTTAGTTTCCTTATAGCTGAAAGTATTATATGAAAGTAAGCCAGCAAGAGTTTTATTTGAGAAATTACAGTTACTATATGGGAAAAGTGATCAGCGATTCTGAAACTGTGGGGCACGCCCCTCTTGGTGTTACGTAATAACCCAACGTGGGAACGTAAGCACATCAAAAAGTCGAAAATAAGGGATTATTTTAAAAATTATTAATTTACTGAAAAGAAAATATGTACATTCTGACATAATAAAAAGTAAAATACACATTTACACTGGTATATTATACTTATAAGTGTATCAGTACCGCACAATGTATTTGATTAGTAATTTATCAATACTAAATTAAGAATTGGTTTGATAGTTACTAGTGATTCCCATGGGCTTGCCCTGCAGAATATAATTTTTCAAAGGAAGGTTTAATATTAAATATTGATACTCTAAGTACTTTTTCTATGTTTAGTATGTTTCTATGTATGTTTCTATACTTAGTCATTAAAGCAGTCACAACAGAAATTCCATTTTCAAAAGGGTGGTACGTTCAAAAGGTAGAATTAAATTTTAGAGATGGATGATTAAGGAAATAAATATTTAATTTAATAAGAAATTATTTTGCAATCTGTTCCAATTTAAAATTTAGAAAGGAAATATATATATATATATATAACACTTAATATATCCTTTACTTAAAAGTAACATATACAAAATTTAATATTTATCTTGATAATTTGTACGGTTTATAAATAAGATCGTACTATAGGCTTAGCGTCAGAGTAGAGTATATTATTGAATTCAATACATTGTTATTGTAAATGGGGGAGGAAGGCGTGGTGAAAATAATGATTAAAAATTGGGTCGCAAGTATTGAAAGTTTGAGAAGAACTGATTAAGTCCTTCGTTTTTTTCCATTTTTTATTATATTAATTGTGTTGAAGTGTCCTTTTAATTATTATTTTGCCTTAAGCGACCGTACATTTCTAAATGTAAGCGGACTGGTATATTAGCCGAAAAAGCGTTTTTTCTTCAAAAATTTACCTACAATTCGAAACGCGTAAATAAGTTGAATAAAAAAAATCCTGACATTTTCAAATAAGTACTCAAGCGAGTAAAACAGGTGTGATATTTTCTCCAGGTAAATTATAGTAAGTAAGACGTCAACGATGCTAGCTTTACTTCTGATAATCTTCTCTGAATTCCACACATTTTCCTTATTCATTTGTCATCTCGTAGATTATCTGCCCTAGTCTTACTTTCTGCGCTATTTTTTCAATTCCTACTATTAGTTCCCATTCTCTCTATATTTATTTATTTATCTTGGTGGAATTTCAATCGTTAATAAAATACATTTTAAAGCGCTCCATTGATCTGAAATTTTATTTACATGATTATTTTGGATGACAATACAATAATTTAATCATAATCAATAAAAATTAATTGATTAAAACTAATTATTTAAAGAATTACAAATACACAGACACGTTGGCATCCTTTTTGGCGACTTAGCGAATCCTTTTGGCGACATGTGTCAAAACTTGAAAAGGTTTTTTTCTCACGTTTTAAGGCATTCAGTTGAACTGAAATTTTATATACACAATTGTTTTGGATGACAATACGATACTTTAAGAATATTGAATAAAAATTAATTACCACTTAATGTTGTGATTCTGTCCTAACTATTTAATAAAAAAGTAGCTAGAATAAAAATTTTCTTTTTTGATCTAAGAAGGAATTGACTTAATTTTTTTTATATTATTTGTTTTATTGAAAAATGATCACCGCGAAGATAAATTCACATACAGCATGTGAACTTCGACCTATATTTCTTGTCCTGAAAGAAAGCAGAACATATGCACTCAGATATCCTAATGAATGAATGTATATTGCAAAAGCCATACGGAAATTCTGATTCGACTCTAAACTTGAAGGATTTATATGGCTTTTTTTCCCTTATAGAAAAAAATACCGTTAAAAATACCAAAAAGGTTAAAAAATTAAAATTTTTTTCGCAAGGCTAAAGGAGAATATTAAGAAACCAGTTGTTTCTAAACTATGTTTTATATGAGATTAGTGGACCCGTTTCTATGTCGGCTCCCTAATTTCTCTTTAAAAAAAGTTCCAAAAATTCACCGTTTCAAGATTATTTATTTAACTTATCTTAGGTCACTATTAGATGAAATATTATTTGTAAATGAAAACTACGAATAAAGGGCAAACTAATACGGTGAACATTTTTTTCCTACGGCCATGTCATAAGATATATTTATCGTTTTAACATTACATTACAAAAGTAGGAATTAAAAAACGTATTTCCTTTTAACCAGCTCCTTAGAATCATATGTTTTTTACCTTTATAAGCCTATTTGTATTTTAAAAAAAAGAAACCGAAGTTTAAGGGTAAAATAATTAGTGAATTTGAATACAAAAACATTGTTGCAAATTTGCGTCTGGTGAAAGCAGCCGATGACTCCAGTTAATGGAATAATAACCAATTTAGAGATAAGGACGAACAAATGAATTCACGAAAAAAAATCGACGTATATATGAAAAGGAATATCAAAGTAGATTATTTAAAGTAGTTAAAAACGCCCTCATTATAAACAATATTTACAGTAATCCATGAACCACTCTCTAGAGCAGTATCTATAAGAGGAAGCAGCTTCTGAATTCGACTGACTTTGAGCTCCACCGATCTTTGCATAGCCTCAAAGAAATTTCTGGAAAGAGATTTTTTTGATGATTCCTTAGCAATATAACATTTCAACAAATTTGTCACCAAGGACGATAAAGTCGCCAATCTGGCAATCTTACTCACAGATTCTAGAGTTGTTATAATCTTATTCAAGTTAATGCTGGGAATCGAGCTTTTCTGTAGAACTGACTTATCCCGAAAGAGAGTGTTACTGTGGAGAAAACAACATACATCGCGTGTTTTTATATGTTTTATTTTCCCAATACATTGCAAAAGTACGTCGGAAAACATTTTGCAACTTTTCATGGACTATATTAGATACAAATATCTCAAGAGTAAATTTACAGAAATTCAATATAGTATTTTAGTATTTGTAAAGAGTCAGAAAGGAAAAAAAAAAATGCATCTCTATATTTTTTTACTAAGATAATGCGTATTTTATTCCTGAAAAGTAAATAAACTTAAATCCATCTTCCTTGTATCACATTTTTCCCTTCCCAGCATGTCTTGCTCTTAAAGTAATGCGAAAGGAAAATCACTGTGTGCATGCATTCGCTTCATAAAATATTTCTAAGGAGAACAACTCATAAATGTTTGATTTATACCCTTGCAGTGTCCCAACCTTATGTTCGATACAGATTTTATGATGATGCCCATGGCTGAACTCATCTTTGCTCAATCTCCAAATGGCTGCATCATTACGAAATAGTTGGCTTCTGAGAGAAAACTTATGTTGTTAGCAAAATGAAAGGAATTCATCTACTTGCTTTGTTTATTAAAAGAAATAATACTAGGAACTATCAATAAATTTGTTAGTGTATTTTCATCTTTGGAAATTCTTTAAAAAAATGTTTAACATAATTAAAGCTAAACATATTTCTGAAACTTTAATAACTGTACAATTATTGTTCCACAATTCCCGAAAGAAAATGCATTCGGAATTAATATCTTATAATTACAGTACAATATAAATACATTAAAAACGGGGAAATTTTTGAAAAAAAAAAATTAACGTTACAAATTTGTTTGTGATTTGCCCATAATTTAAAGGTAGCAACAAAATTATACAATCATTTGTATAAATCCATCTAATCACCTGATTATATTCGTGAATTATACAAATGTAACTTGTACGCTGACTATACAGTTTGATTTATCTATATGAAATGCGTGTTTCTTTTAAGGTATCCGACTACGTTCAGAGAACCATGATTTTAAAAAAAACGCATAAATGTATAATTTTCATGATATTTAGTGTCACTTAGATTAAAATACATGTATAAAATTGTTTTAAGGACATTATGACAAAAAAAATTATTTAAATACAATATTTTGGCAAAAAATGAACATAGAAAAACCTTTTTTCCAAATGTTCTCCTTTTGTAAAAAATGCTTCTATTTCATTAATATTTTGTCTGTATATAGCTCAGACTTCTGTACAGAGGCTCAACTATGATTTTTGAAAAATTCAAATTATTTTCAGAGTTACAACCATTTGAAATAATTATCGGCGTATTTTCTTAAAATTTCTCCCTTCTGTTTTCGTAAAACATGGATAAACCGACTTCCGAGTTATGCACTTCAAATTCTAGTTGAGCCTCTGTACAGAGGTCTGAGCTGTATACAGGCAAAATATTAATACAATAGAAGCTTTTATTACAAAGGAGAACATTTGGAAAAAAGGTTATTCTAAGTTCATTTTTTGCCAAAATATTGTATTTAAATAATTTTTTTTTGTCATAATGTCCTTAAAACAATTTTATACATGTATTCTAATCTAAGTGACACTAAATATCATAAATATTATCCATTTACACGCTTTTGCAAAATCACGGTTCCGAACGTAGTCGGATACCTTAAATTCAATTTTTTATTTACGTATTACCGCAACCTTTGGGCGACGTTATATGAAACGAAGCACATGTATGCCAGTTCAATGCGTCCAGCACATAAGAAATCGGGGTTGCCAACTTGGCGAGTTATTAATAGAGTCGGCGATTACTTAGATAATAAGTAAGTAAGTTCCTTTAATTTTAAACAGACGATAAAATATGCTTTAAAAGAAATTTCACTCATATTGAAATACATTGTAAATATAGTTAAGTGAGTATAAAATTTAAAAACATAAATATAAGAAAAGACAGAGTTTGCTTGTTCATTATTTAAACCATTACAGTTGATACGTGTTATAATCAACAAAGCATATTAAATAATATAACAAAGGGACAAATATATATATAAACCAGTAATATATAAAAAAAATTAAGTCAATTCATGCTTTGAATGGATGAGAAGAAAGTATTTTAATAATGATTGAAAATTTGAACGACATATATATATATATATATATATATATATATATAGGGAGAGAGTGAACTAATAGTATGTGAATTGAAAAAAGAGCATGATTTGTCTGTATTGTTGTAACAATGCATACCCGGTTTGGATGAAAAATTGTCTTTCAACGCCAACTTTTGTCATTGTTTTAACAGTTAAATTGTTACAACATTGAAGACAAACTATGTTGGCGACGCAAACCAGTAAATAATTAAATTTAGTTTTATTAATGAATAAATATTTGAAAAAAATGTATTAACATCAAGTGTCATCCACTACAAGTTTAAAAAATTTATTTTAACTTGATTGGATGAATAGAATGTATTTCAGTGTTTCTCAAACTGTGGGGCGCGCCCCCTAGGGGGGCGGGATAAATCTACAAGGGGGCGCGAGCATATTGAAAAGTCAAAAACAAAAATATTATTTAAAAAATTAATTAATTTACTGAAAGTAAACAAACAAAATGCATTTTTTACATAATACAAAATAAAATACACATTTACATTGATGTAATGTACTTATAAATGTATCACACAGTACTGCACAATGTATTTTATAATTAATTTAACAATACTAAGTTAAAAAAAAGTTTAATAATTACCTGTGACCCCATGGGCTTGTAATATATAAAATTTTATACAAAAAATTTTTTTTTTCAATACTTTCGAATTTTTTAAAAATATTTTTGAGTTGTTATAGGGATTGATATTCCAATTGCTACTGCTTTTATTTTAGAGATCATCATTCATTTGACTTTCTGCTTTTTAAGGCATTATCACACGTATACGTATTTGGAGCAATTTTTGTTTCAAGCAACACAATGGAGCGATTTTTGATCAGTTGCCATAGCAGCATCTTCGAACATTTTTTTCCCAGTGAGCTGAAACAATTGCTTGAAATTCCAGCCAATAGGATTCTTCGGCTCCCTAATAATAAACAAAATGGGGGGCAGCCTCGGCTTTGTCAAACGCATCAGAAATGGCATATAATATTTTAAGAAGAATGATGCTCCATTTCTATTTACGACCGTCAACAAAAGCGTGAGCGGAATAAAAGAAATAATATTGGATGTTCTCTTTTCGATGCAGAAAAATCGACAAGTAACTCTTCAATATGAAGATAGGGCGGGGATGACGTCAGACCGTATCGTTTTGATTACGGCATCCCTTCACAACTTACAGCTGCTCGAAATGGTTGGACAAAAGAGACTCCAGTTTTTCCTAGACATGCGTATGTCTAGGAAAGCCTTTAGCAGCCCACATTTGAGACCCAGCCTTCTTTCGTTGAAAATTTTGCATGCGTTTTCATCAACGAATTGATTATTAAATACTTCATCTTATGGAAATTTGGTAAAAAAGCTGTCATAAAAATAAGTGTTTGCATACCAGAACAAAGTTGCATCTTGATGACGGAACAAACTATTGAAACAAACAAAACACTGGTTGTTTATTCCTTTATGATATACAAGATATAAGGGGGGGGCTTGATATCCAAGTACAGTTAGCCCCAATGGAGAAGAGAGATCCTTGGAATAAAAAATTCAAGAAGCTATTAAAAAAATTCTGACCATGTGATCAGAAACAGTTTTAAAATCTTTCATCACAATTATACCTGATTGAAGGAAAGAATATTTATAAAATAAAAATTCTATTCCTATCACAGCTCACCTGGCAGCAAATTCCATTATGGTGTTTGCCAAGTGTTGGGGCCTTCTGTACATTTGAATTAAGAATCGGAAAAGTATGGTTCGATGAAAAGAGGTAAAGTAATGCTGCACCTTGAACAGCAGTTCCCGTTACACAAATCCCTAATGATATTTAAATGAGAAAAGCTTTAAATATGCAAATGTTTCGGTCATTAGAAAAGAAAAATTAGTACAATGTTAATTATTTGGATAAAAAAATACTTCTTGAAAAAATTACGTCTACTTAAGACTTATTCATCAATCAAATATATATATTACGAAGGACTGGCAAAGAAAAAATATCAAAGACACTTTGGGAGAAAATTTAATTTTTATATTTTACTTAGTTTTTCAGTTATTGACTGTGAATGGGAATGGTGAGAGATGAGATTGATTTATTATCTGAAGTTCACTAGGGATATAACACATACAATATCAAAGTTTTAGGAAGTTTATGTATTTCAGAACGCTATGGGTTTTCGACAAGTTTATACTTAGATTTACAAGTTTTCTTTCAAATCTTATGTATGTGAGATAGTACCATTCTTATCACACACTAATTACTATTACTATTTGGCAAGCTTCGTTGTTTTTTCAATAGAGACAAAAAGAAAGTGGCAGATAGGGGACTACGAAAATATGCTTCCAGCAAATATACGAATAAGAATTGTGATTATATATGCATAAGTGAGAATAGTGCTTCTCAAAGTTTCAATATTCATGACCCAATATTCAATCATAATTTTCATCGCGTCCCCTCATACAATAACAATGTATTGAATTGAATAATACTATACTTTGATGCTAAAACTTTGAGACGACTTTAACCTCTTAAGTGTCACCAGCGTATATAAATGTCTCACTCATCCAAAGCGTTAATTTCCCCGGACTTATATAAACGTCTTTTCGAAGTACGATATTTCTGTACACTGCTATCCATAAAATTATTCCGAAAGCTTTGCAATGCAATAAAAGCACCTTGACAACGTTTGCAAAAGGTTTACTTATTTCAGATTATTTGCTTCTTTATTCCTCCCCCCCCCAATACATCACATAGCACAACTACGTGGAAAACGGCTGGCTTTGGGAAGCGAATGGCGTAAATTTTAACGGGCAGTTAAGAGATTTATTATATCAGTACAAATTATCAAGATATATAAGCGCGTTAATTTTATTTATATAATTTTGTATGTGACAATCTCATGGGGTCACTGGAAATTATTAAACTTGTTTTTAACTTAGTATTCTTAAATTAGCTATAAAGTACATTGTGTAGCACTGATACATTGATAAATGTAATAATCAGTGAAAATGTGTATTCTATTTTTCATTATGTCAGAATGATTTTTGTTTGTTTTTTTCCAGTAAATTAATAAATTTTTAAAATAATATTTTGTTTTCGACTTTTCAATAAGCTCACACCTCCTCGAAGAGTTGTCACGCCACCCAAGGGGGGCGCGCCCCACAGTTTGAGAAATGCTGAATTAGAAGCATCCTCTGATGAGTGTGTTGGTAAATCTGTTTCAGATTATGTGCAAGGTACTTATTTATTATGATAAGCTAAAGTCTATTTTCCTAAAAGAAAGAGTGACTTATTAAAAAAAGATTGCTATAACTTTGAATTTCTACTTTTGATAAAAGTCTGATTAAAAACGAAGCTGTGGATACTTTAGACTTTCGAAAAATGTAAGCCTAAATGTGGGTGCGTTTGAAAAAATATTTAAGAGCAAATATTTTTTGTGTATGAAATACACACTTGAAAAATCAATGTAGAATCTGTAATAGTTTCTAGCTATTGGATGCTCAAGTTCAAAAATTGATTGATGAAATTATCCATTCAATCAAAGGAGAAAAAAAAGTACATTGAATTAAAGAATTTTCAGCAAATATCTTGGTTGAGTGGTTTTACAGCAATTTCTCTGAACGTATATTGTATTCAGCATTGATGTCACAGAAAAGTTTATTTATGCAACAATTAAAAACGAAGGTCGCCAAGTAAGAAGGAAAGACGACTTGGAAAAAGAAGATAATGGAAAATATCAGTTTTCATATATTTTATGCCCTCTATTGCGAACTCCTATTTAAATAGGTTGTACAATGCGATTGTAGAAAAAGAGAGTGACAAGAACTATAATGTTATTGATGCTGTTGAAACTATTCTGATAGTTTTCTGAAATATTTTGGATCATTTCTTTTGAAAAATTAGTCTGCTGGTGTCGAAGAATAAAAGTAGCCGTTAATTAGTTATACCCATTTAAAAAACTATTTCCTCTGTTGTTGGAGAATGACTGCTTCAAGTAGGTACCTCTTCCATGACGCTATTTCAGTTCAAAAGATAGCTTCAGGAGCACAAGAAGGATCCATTCACTACAATACGTCAACATAATAATATGGAACTAATTTACTAGGAATTGTAGGAAATTGAATACTGGGATTTTATAAAGTTTAGTACCGAATTCTTCATAACGTTACCAAACACCCAAAGAATTTTTAGTGTACAAATAAAAGAGGTGAAAGATATTTTTTCAAAAAAATTGCTAAGTAAAAAAATAAGAAAGTTTGCAGTTTGAATATTTTTTATCTTTTTAATTTTTTTTTTCGAAATCTCTTACTTAAAATTCATTTTGATATCGTTAACAAAAGGTGTAAAAACTTTTTCCTATAAATTTATGTACGACGTTACAGAATTTCTTTGACATTTTGAAAATTTTTAATAAAATAAATTATGTTGAAAGTAAATTTTTTTTCATTATATCTAAAATTATTAAGAAGGAGTCATTAAAAATATTTCAGAAAAGGTACTCAAAATGATATCATATTTTCGGAGAAAAACACTACTTTGTGTTAAAACATTTATTTTAGAAAAAAAAAATATGTCAGTTCTATATTATTTTATAAATTCAGGAAAACAAGTGTGAAAAGAAGAATAAAAAAGAATCAAAATTTAGATTTAAAAGAAATGAATGAAATATTCGGAGAGATATTGTAAAATTTGTTTCTTGCCCATTCAAAAGGGATGCTGTGATGATTTCTTTTCGATTCCTGAGAAAATCCTCTGCTGCGTGTGTTCTTAAAGAAAAAAAAAATAAAGCTTTTAGCGAAGCATTTCACCATTGCTAATGAAAGTCCATTTATTTTTTCTGGTTCTAACTTTCAACTTGGATGGAAAAAAAGAAAGAAGGATCGTTGGCAGGTGATAACACAAAATTATTGAAAAAATCTTATGAAATATATATATCACTTAAAAACTTCGATTTTTTTAAGTCACTAAAAAAAAAAAAAAGTAATTTCCTTATTTTTGTTTGAAAAATCATTTTCTCTAAACATTGCACAAAATTTGAATCAATGTATACGGTTGAAATAGGGGGTTAATTGTGTGTATTTATTTATTTTATGGAGAAAACGTGGATTTAAATTCTGAAACTTGCTTATATATTTTTTCAAACTGGTTGAAAATTTCGATGATGTGAAACAAAAAACACCCAAAAGCAATATATTTTCGAAAAATTGAAACAAAATTTTCTGTGAAAGTAAAAAAAAGGGGAAGAAAGAAAACTGGAAACTAGTAACAAAACCAAATTAAAAATTGCTTCGGCCTTAATGTCCTTTATTGCATTTGAATAAAATAAATAAAATAGAAAAAAAAAATAGTTTATATTATAACTGATTGCACAAAATTTTTTTTTCATATATTTTCAAGAACACATTGACAAGAAGTTTTTAACTTTTCTAAAACAAAATCTTTTATTTATTTTAGATGATATCCTCATTTTTTTTCTTTCTATAACTGTTTTATAAATTTCAAAAGAAGTTTTTAAAAGTTTCTCAAACGAATGTAGCAACTACATAAAACAAAAGATCAATTTTTTAAAAAAAATATTACTATTTTTTGAATTAAAATATTTTTTATACCCATTTTAAAATAGTGCAAAAGAAAATATTTCTAGAGATTCTTCAGGCAGTATTCACTAAAAAGAGACACAAAAGTGAACGAATTGAATATTACACACAACATAAATAGTATACTTTTTAAAACTAACTACACATTTTGTACCGTTATAGCATTCAAAGAAAACCAAAATGATAAAAAATAGAGAAAACACAAGGAATGAAAATGATTTATGCATCAGATTTCAGTGCAATGAAGAGGATATATAAATCTCTAAAAAACAAAAAGCCCTTTTTTCAAGATATTTCTTTTTATTCAAAGCCATTTTCTGGCCTGTCTCATTCATGTTCTCTTATTTCTATCACTGTTCCTTACTAAACGGTTATCGATACTAAGATTTTTTATATTTCATATTGATTTAAGACAGGAAACTAAGCCTAAATTTCGAATCACCACCTTTTGGAATATTGCATTTATGTTAATTACAACAAATAATATTTTTTTCAAAGAAGTATTTGATGGAAGCGAGACACATTTCTAAGGATGTCTAGTTTCGAAAATAAATAAATCCAAATGACTTCCTTCAATAATTTAAGAAATATAAGTTACAAAAGAAATTGCTACTTTATCATAACAATATAAGAAAAGAATGGAAATTAAGTCATAATTCAAAATTGGCATCTTTTTTAAAATTCCTTTTATGTAAATTTTAACACATTGTTTTTATTATTATTAAAACTGAAATATGGCTGTCACTTATAAATTTTTCCGAAATAACGATATTTATTTGTTTCTACATTAAAAAAGAAAACATTCAATCTTTGAGTTATTAGACCAACAGACATCAAATTTGGTACGCATGTTTCTGTAAAGGACAGTTTTAGTGGAGATTTTCCCTCACTAGATGGCTGCACCTGTCAGCTGTTTCAGAATCAGCGGAACAGATGGCATGGTGTGGTATAATTCAAATTCATTCTATTCTAATAAATGTTAAACTTATTTTACATAAATGAACTCTTAATTACTGTTAATTTTTAAAATGATCCTCGTAATTTATATTTCAGTTTTATATTTTTACTTGTGTACCTCTATCGATGATACATATGTTTAACTGTAACAAATGGTATTTTTGTGAAACTAGGATTTTTGAACAACGTTTTTCGACTTGCTTTGCTGACGGTGTTGAATCGACACGCATAGTAAAATTTCCAGTAGATATCGAAAAGATTGAATTATGAATTATTTTTAAAACACAACACGCTGAGTGTTTATTAGAGTGCTACTAAACAAGCACCTAATATTTCTTTTGTTCAGTAAAGATTAACTAAAAATAGTTTTCACGGAACTTGACACTGAGACGGGTTATTGGAGTGTAGAACGTTAATATTCTTTCACTTTACAAATTAAAGTCCTGTCCATTTTTAATCAATAAGAGGGGTTAAGATAATATTTTTTTTGTATAATCGAAAACTTAATACTAAGACTTAGATAACAATAACTTAAAACACACACACACAATAAATTATCATACAATATCATAAAATACCTCATTAAGTGGATGGGAAACGGCTAGTATTATGTAAAAGTAATAAATAATTTTTTTTTTCAATAAGAAAGAAACAATAAGAATTTATAAATCTTTTGTTATCATTAAAAAAAAAACACACACAAGTTAGTAAATTTAATTAAAAATGTATTCAAACCTTATAATTTTTATAACACTAATAAAATCCATCTGCATATTTATATTTTCTTTCCTTTTTTAATTATTTCTATGATTAAAGTTTAAAATTATTTTAAAAGTTTCAGTGTAAGTTAAAAACATTAACCAAAATTTATT
>BMAV01008210.1:66922-119435 GCA_019973955.1 Trichonephila inaurata madagascariensis | reverse complement strand
TATTACCGTCAGAGAGAGAGAGTTTGGAGTTGGATGAGTGAGCGTGTTACCCGTCTCGCTGTCCAATCCTGGACTATGTATCTTACCTAGTTTTCACTTATTTCCTCTAAATGTTTACCCTGTATTGTGTCTAAGTGTCTGTCCGTTGTAACTGTGTTATTTTATGTCATTAAAATATTTTAATTACCCCGAGATTTTGTCCATTACTTTGGTTTACCCAGTAATGACGTAAGAAACCGTTACAACTCTGGCGCCCAGCGTGGGGCCCGAACCCGACCCCAGCTCCAAACTCTCTCTTGCTTTTTTCCCCACATGCTTTGGTGTTGAAGTGGTTGTCATCCGGACAAAAACAAAAAGAGATTTCGCACCCTGCGAATAAATAATATTTTCATCCAGAAAACCTGTTAACAGATAAGTGTTGTGTATTCTAAATAATCTTACTCTCTCTGTTATTTTGTATAAGAAATGTGATTATTATTACTCGTAGTATAGATTGTGTGTTATAGCAACGTAATTGAATTTTGAGTGATATTTTCACTTGTTGACGCTTTCTTTTTATTCATTTGTCAGTGTTCTTAATACTTTTTGAAAACGAAACTTATATTCTACTGTTTGATCTGTTTAAGCTAATTGAAGGTTATTTATGAATGTATATTTTCTTACTGATTAAGAATTTTATGCCATTAACATGTATATACTTTTGTTAACAAGAAATTATTGCGATTGGTATTTATTCAAATAATTTCACTTTGAATCTTGTTTGATTACTAAACTTTTAATTAAGTTTTAAGTTGAATGCAATTTTTATCATAATAATTTTTTTCTTTTTATGTCTAACATAAAAATAATTCTTTTGTGAAGAATATGATTGATTGCGCAGTATTACTATAACATCTGAAACCTTGTATGTTATTGATAAAATATTAACATTTCTGTTTTTTATCTAAATTTTTGGAAAATAATTTCAAGTACTTCTAAGTGTAAACCAGTTTGCAATATTGATAACTTCAGAGTGAATGAAATAATTTATGAATGGTATTTCTATTGAAACGTATTTGAATTGCTTTTGATTAAAAACATTTTAATTGATTTAATTTAACGAAAACGAAATTTTTCTTTGATTTAATTTAAACGATTTCATCTTAATTGTTGATACTCCTTTTGATTAATAATGAATATTATTTAAATATTATTATTTTGATTTTGATGTACGAAATTAGAAGATAGTTGATATTGAAGAATTTATTTCATTTTAATCTCATTAATATTGATTTGCAAAATTAGTTATCACATTTTGAAATTAGAGAATTGTATTGTCATTCAGGAGGAATGCATTATAGTATAGAGTATTTTTTGTATGTATCGGAGACTTTAAGTGCATAAGTATTGTTTAATTATAATATTTTCAGATCACAGAATTAACAGTTTTGAGTGAACTTTAATTCATTAACTTTAACTGAACGTTAATAAATTAACTTTAAAATAGACTAAAAACTTGAAAAAATGGCTTTTTTGGGAAGGTCCAGAAAAGATGATTTAAGGATGTTGGCCACAGAACTGGGTCTGGCTCCGTCGGACAATCTCAAAATTATTGAACTAAAAGATCTCATAACCAATAGTGATAGGTATGATGAGGAATTCGTCAAAGATGTGCTCAGCGTCATTGTGGAAGAACGTACAGCAACAGAAAAACAAAAAGCTGCGGAACTGGAGGAGAAACAGAAAACTGCGGTTGTGGCTCAGCAACGAGAAAGAGAATTCGAACTTGAAAAAATGAAAATTCAACTTTAAATGCAGAAGCTGTCACAAGCACCTGTTACAAGCCAACAGTTAGAAAACCCAAAGCTTGAGTTAAATAGAATTATTCTGACATTCAACTCGAAGAAAGATGAAATGGGTCTATACTTGACCATTTTCGAACGTCAAGCGAAGTTCTTGAACATTCCTGAAAAAACTTGGACAGCATACCTGATTGGCTCTTTGCCACCTGATATAGCTCAGCTCATCGCAAGAGAGGATGAAGATGACGCTCAAAACTATGAAAAAGTAAAAGAAATGCTTCTCAAAAGATTTCGAGTTACAGGGGATAGGTTTAGGCAGTACTTTTCCCAACAGAAGAAAAACCCAGATTCAACATGGCGAGACTTTTATTTCTAATTAAGTTCTTATTTTGAAGGTTGGAACAAAGAATTGAAGATAACCACGTTTGATCAACTTAAAAGTCTAATAATTGCTGATCAGTTAAAAAGAAAAAACTCCAGCAAATATCAAAGAAAACTTTCTGGATTTTTGGGAGAATTTGAACGATCCTTTGGAATTGGCTGAGAAGTTGGACGCATATGACAGTCTAAGGCCTGGAATGAAAAGTAATACAAATCAGACTTTCAAGAAGAAAGAAGAATTCAGGAAACCCTTTCCAATAAAGAAAAATCAATCTGTTGGAGGATCCCATGATAACCACTCACCTGGACCCTCTAGAACAGTACCTAGATTCCCATGTTATAAAACTGAAGGAAGAAACCCGATACAATGTTACGGATGTGGGACTCCTGGTGTCGTCAAGTCAAAGTGTCCTACCTGCACGAGAGCTAATGAGATGGAAACAGCAGTGAACTGTATGACGTTATTCAACTTGAATTCAAACTTGTATCCCACAAATGTGATTGTTCTCAAAATTTTTGGAGAAAAGATTGCTGTATCTGCTGATACCGGTGCTTCCCATACCATTGCAGGTGAAAAGCTACTTAAATTCCTACAAGAGCATGATATGTCACCTTTACGAACAAGAGGATTTCATTTATGATGGCTGATGGAATTCGACAGACCATTATGGCTCTGAGTACTGTCGTCGACCTGTATGTTGAAGGCAAAGTTATTCCAACAGAATTTCTAGTATTGCCTGAAGCCAAAGGAAATAAGACTTTATTAGGACTGGATTTTCTCAATGCAGCTGGTATCGTCCTTGACGTCCAGGGTGGAAAATGGCATTTTTCCGGAAATCCTCGGAAACAGTACAAGTTATTCAAGAAGACATTAGAAGAAATAACCCTCAGCACATTTGAACTTCGAGAGGATGAGGGTAAAAATCTATCTCCAGAACAGGCAAGAAAACTCAACATACTTTTGGACAGAAATGATGCATGTTTACAGGGAGAGAGCCCACGCCTTTTATTGAACACCGTATTGACACGGGTAATCACCCCCCAATAGCAACGTCTCCCTACAGGATGAATCCCGTAAAGAAAGAGGTTTTGAGGGAACAGATTGAAGAACTGCTGAGGCAGAATGTAATTGAAGAGTGCGAGTCTCCGTACGCCGCACCTGTGGTACTTGTTCCTAAATCAAATGGGAAAGTACGTCTCTGTGTCGACTACAGGACGTTGAACTCGTTCACGAAAGTGGATGCCTATCCCTTACCACGAATGGATGATCTACTGAATGAAGCGACACGAACATCCTTCATGTCAACAATTGATTTACAATCGGGCTACCATCAAGTAAAGGTTGCTGACGTTGATCAGGACAAAACTGCTTTCATTTGTCCTTTTGAGACTTACCGCTATTTACGTATGCCCTTCGGCATACGGAATGCTCCGGCCACCTTTCAAAGATTAATGAACAAGTTTCGAAGTGGCTTGAAAGATGTTTTCGCACTTTCTTACCTAGATGACGTCATCGTCCTCTCAGAAACATTTGAGACACTTCTGGAGGATCTCGGAAAAAGTTTTTGAAAGACTGTCTATCTTTAAACTTCATGCAAACCGAGATAAATGTCACTTTGCCCGTGACCGCGTGAAATATCTGGGATTCTGGATAACGAAGAACGGAATTGAAGCTGACCAAGAGAAGATCTCTGCTATTCAAAAAATTCCAATCTTTACCAATGTGAAAGAAGTCCAATCTTTACTACAAACATGCTCTTGATTTCGTCGATATGTCCCTAACTTTACTGACATAGCACACCCGCTTAGTAGACTCACTAAGAAGAAAGTGCAGTGGCACTGGGTTCCTGAGCAACAAGAATCCTTTGAGACGTTGAAGATGCGCTTGATGACTTCTCCTATACTGAAGCAAGCTGACGGATCAAAACCTTTCAACATTCGTACCGACGCAAGTGATTATGCCTTGAGAGCAGTCCTTCTCCAAGGAAGTGGACCCGATGAACATGTCATCGAGTATGCAAGTCGTCTGATGATCCCAGTAGAGCGAAACTACTCCACAACCGAGTGGGAAACCTTGGCGGTAGTGTGTGCTTTAGAGAAGTTTAGAGGTTACGCGCGCGCGCGTAGAAAATCAACAAATCTTCCTCGCATCAGATCATCAACCTCTCAAATGGCTGTTAAGTATAGAGTCACCTTCTGGTCGTCTGGCAAGATGGACCTTGAAAATTCAGTCCTTCAACCTGAAGATTGATTATACCCCAGGAAAAGCTAATGTAGTAGCGGATATGCTGTCAAGACCGTCGTGCACTGAAGGCGCAGCCTCTGATGTGTGTGCCATCACTGTTGATATGCCATCCAGGAAGTCCAGTAATATTCGAAAGGGACAGCTGGAAGACGAAGAACGGAAGAAAATCATTGACTGCTTTGAGAGCATGGACAAAGATGAAAACTTTGCCAATTACACCCTTCGTGGATACTTAATGAACCAGGGTATCTTATATAGGTATTCACCTGAGAGTGAAGAAGAAGCTCAACTTGTAGTTCCTGCACAAGAACAAGAAAGAATCCTTCAAGAATATCACGATGCCCCGACAGCTAGTCATTATGGTGTAGAGAACACTTACAAGAAGATTGCATCCAGGTATACTATTTTCAAAGTATGAAAAAGTTCATCTCAGAGTACATCAAGACTTGTCCCGAATACAATCGTTATAAACCAACAAACCAAAAACCAGCAGGACTCTTGAGAACGCCCGCCTACTCACAAAGGTTCGAGACGCTGGCCATTGACCTCTTTGGCCCTCTTCCAGAAACTCCCACTAGCAAGAAGTGGATCTTTATAGTAGAAGATACAAGCACCAAATGGGTAGACCTCTTTGCTCTTGCTGAAGCCACTGCTGAAAATTGTGCCAAAACACTTTATACATCAAATTGTAACACACGGTTTAATTCTAAAACACACCTAAATGTAGGTGGCGGTACTTGTAACGGAAGTGTTATACCGTATTACCATCAGAGAGAGTTTGGAACCGAATGAGCAAGTGTTACCAGTCTCGCTGTCCAATCCTGGACTATATAATTTACCTAATTTTCACTTATTTCCTCTAAATGTTTACTCCCTGTATTGTTTCTAAGTGTTCATCCGTTGTAATCAGGTTATTTTATGTCATTAAAATATTTTGAGTTTACCCCGAGATTTTGTCCATACTTTTGGTTTACTCCCAGTAATGACGTAACAGACCGTTAAATAAGCAAAACAGTTTCTTCTAGCTACTCGCAACAAACTATTTTTCAGAAATAAAATTTTTATGCTTAATAATATCTGTAATAAGCAATATTTATGAAACCGTTTTCAAAAAAGTTCAAATAACCAATTTTGTATATGAGACTCTTAAAATTGAAATAAAATAATATTTCCTTCATTATCTATTTAAAAAAATGTTTCTAGAATTTATTTTTCAAATTTCAATTAAAAATCCCATTTCCATTGATTATAATCAGCAGGTACGTATTTCTACTGAAATAAATATGAATTCATTTAAAAATCAGAAGCCAAATGAGCAACGCTTCCTCTTGTATTATACTTTCAACGGGGACGCGAGAGATAAATTCCCAGAAAAAAAAAAAGAAAGATAAGTAGTGAAGATGGAATTATTTTAAATTCTGTACAATATGCAAAATAATTCTTTCTTTCGAATGTGAGATGAGCAGAAAAATTTTTCCCTCTTCGGTGATTGTAGTATAATATAGTAAATATAATTAAAATATACGTTCTTTGTGACGGTAACTCGTTTCTTTCAAAAGGCGTTTTAAAGAATGTGGACTGATTAGAATTGAGAGACAATGAACACCTTCAATTTAGAGGTATTGTAAATATTCAGTTCTTGGGGACAATATAACATTGCAAATTAACATTCGAACAATTTTCGAGTATTCAGAATGAGGTGGGTGCTTTTTTTTTTCCCCTTCTCTTACTTTAATACCCAACTTTAAAAACAAAGCCGAATTTGACAAAGCGGAATAATCTACAAAAAAGCCCACCCGATTATTTAATTAATTTGAGGTAATTCAATAGGATAAATAAAAATGCGAAATTTGAAAGTAATTACAAAGGGGGGCAAGGTTCGTCGAGATCCGAATTGTCTAAGTTATGTGGGAACATAAGTTAACATTTAATTATTTTTAGCGTATGACCATGTAAAGCTTTAAAACAAATAAGCGCTTTAAATGACTTATACGACGTGTATTCCCTCGATTACCAAAATACCAGCACAATCTGTTCTTTTGTTAAACAATTTAAGATATTAATGCCCTTGGGGTCAGTATTATTTTAAATGAGCGTTTACTGTTAGTTAGCGCCTACTTAAGAAAAAAGTTTTATAGGTAGTAATTAAAAATGTGGGAACTTTAATAATGAATAAAAATTATTAAATCATGGATTTTTTCCTGCAACATTTTACGCTTACTTTGAAATATTAAACAAAACCATATGTTGTTCTTATCAAATTTATATTTTGCTTAACTCTTTAGAAGTACAGCATTTACACTCGTTAATAAAAATTGCACTCCAGTAAAATTCACACCAGAATCATAAGAGATTTTGTTATATGTTAGTAGCATAGAACATGTAAGAGTAAGTATCGCAAAATTAAAGCAAAAGTATTTTACAAAAAGGAAAAATTATAAACCAATGTAGGCTCTAGTAGACCACTGAGTCATCACTAACGTGTATAAGGGTATTAGGCATAAAGATCCAGTATGGTTTACTGTTTTACCTCATTCTCCTGATACTGTAATCGAATCCAAAATTTCATTCAAACATAGGTGATATTTAGTTTGCTGTTACAAGTGAGTGAGTGAATGTTGATTTTTTTTTTTTTTGGCGCAAGAGCCAAGTTTGGCTATACTGCGCCACACATTCGTTAATATAGTAAAATGTTAATAATATATTTAAATATATACTTATTGTGCGTATATAAAAATGTAATTTAAATTGTCAGATTAAAAATAATATAAAATTTTTTTTTTTGAGCAAAGTATTTAAAAATGCAGAAATGTAAAATTTTATAGATAATTACTTTAAAAAAATCCTTAAAAAATTATAGTATCATGTAAAAACATCAATTGAGCAAGGCAAGGTTTGAGCGTATGTAAAAGGTTTGGATGGGGAGCCTCCCCAAATACGTAAATCAGTCAAAGTTAAAAGATTGGTTTTAAAAAAAAGGTGTTTCTTTTTAGATCAATACTTGGACATTCACTAAAATGTGTAAACAGGTCACATTGACAAAGTCGCATACCGGGGAGACTCTTCAAAGTGCTAAATGCTCATGTTAGACGAGTGTGTCCGATTACGAAGTCGAGTCAAGCGGACATCATGTTCGTAGACTGGTACCACCGCCCATGAAAGGGAAGGAAGAATGCTATGTAGCTTGTTGATGACCCGTTGATCCCAAGGCGTCTTGCCATATATGATGGATAGTGTTGTATAGAAGTTGGTCTCTGGTAACAGAGACAGGTTGCTGCTGCATGGAATCAGACAAGGATCGTGCAGCGTTATCAGCCTGTTCATTACCAAGTATACCACCCAAGTGTCCAGGTACCTAAGAAAAAATTATATGAAACCTCTTTCTAATTATCGGTGGGAGGCGAGATCTCAGATTTGCTGGATTGCCAACAAATCTGGAAGCAAGATCTGGAAGGACAAGGAAGGAGGAGAGCATTCCTGCAAGGGAGGGGGGACAATACTGCGCTGTATGGCGCAGTATTTGCTCACTTCAACATTGCTTGTTATGAGTGGTAAAACATATGACTGAAGCAAATTAAATAAATAAATAACAGGATTTTAAAATAAGCGAGTAGAGGCAAATCAAAAGAAATTGTTAGTTTTTAAAATAACAACTTTGCCATTTGAAGAAAACAACGTTATTCCTGTTTGCTTTTGAAGTATTATAGAAAAAAAATATGTAGATTCGAAACCAGTATTCGAATATAAATATTAACACCTTAACTGCCACCATCCATCTGGCTCAATCAATGCGTTGAGTGCCCTGGATACATATATATATATATATATATATATATATATGACATGTTTTGAGCCTGAATCAGACTTAGTTTTAAAAAAGGTCTTTATTCTAGAATTAGTACATATCTTCTGACGCTAAGAGCAGGGAGGAAAACACACGCCATGGTGTGTTTTAAGTGGGTTAGCACTTAAAACACCGATGGGGTAAGTATCACGGATTTTATGATTGTACTTCAAAGTTAAAGCTGATATATAGGGCTATTAAATATAACGATCTGTAATTAGACATGTTTATTGGCTAGGCCATATGTTCGGAAGAAATAAATGGGTGATTAGTTTGATACTTGAAGTTGAAATGAAAAATAGGAGTTAAGTGGTAGATAGGGAATTTAATTTTTAATCTAATTTAATTATCCTTACATATATTCGTCTTTCCGAAATCCCCCCCTATACACCACATACGCCCGCTTGAATGAAAAACGGTGGCACTGGGGAGCGAGTCGCGTAATTTTTAGTCTGCAGGTAAGGGGTTAAAGACCTGGGGTGTAGCTAACGTCGTATCAACCGTATCAATGATATAGGGCCTCCAAACTACAGGGGTCCCAATATGTGTATGGCAAAAATCTTAAAATTTTTATCATTGGTTTCATTAACAGATCTCCCATTTCTGAAAAAGAGCCCCAAAAGAATTTTGATGCAGGGCCAACTTACAACTAGCTACGCCAATGTTAAGGAGGTTAAAATGATCGAAGAAGCTGATATAAACACAATCTATTTACTTTATAGAAAAATTCATGATATGGTTATAAACGAAGATGTTTAAAAATTATAGGAATACTTAAACATGAAATAACGACCGAAACGTAGGATAAACAAAAGTAAGGAATTGATTAATTTTAATCCAATAACATCATAATTTAGTTATTTTTGAGTTAGTAAGAATTTCGCTTTCTCTCTTCCTATATATATATATATTGTTCAAATTTTAAATCGTTAAAAAACAATGCTTTTAATTCACTCACTGAAGTTCAAATATATTTTGTTTCACTTGTAGTGGATGACATTTGATGTTAATACAGTTTTGCTTCAAATATTTTAATTCATTAATTCAATTTTATCTTTTACTTTTAAATTTAATCTGGGTTATCTTTGACGTAGTTAGAATGACCTACAACAGATGGCACCAGTACGTTTTTCTAATGAATTTTTCCTTGACTTCAAATTCATTTTTTTAAACTGATAGTGGATGGCATTTGATGTTGATACAGTTACTTTCAAATATTAATTCATCACTTAAATTTAATGAACGAAAAAAATTTCTGCGCTAACCAAAGTAGGAGTTTACTTTAATTTTTTTTACATTACTTGTTTATAATAAAAATAGGAAAAATGTCATTGCTCAAATTTATGTAAAAAAAGTCTTTTAAAAATACCACTAATTATTCTTAAATAAATTCAATTCAATTAATAAAAAGTAAAAAGTATACCGATGAAGCAAAGATGTACGTCTTGCTATTATTATTTGTTAAATATACGACTGAAGGATAAAAATAATAATGAATTCAGTTCCTGAATTTGGAGGAAAAATATAGACAACGAATCTAAATGTGCTATGTTGCACAATTATAATTAAAAAAATGTTATGTACGTAAGCAGATATAAATGCTTATTAGATTTCTTAAAAACTTTTAAAATAGGATTTATTTTAAACAAGATCTGTGCATTTAAGAAACAACATTCTTTCATGTTTGCACTATAACACGTTTGTTCACAACCAATCAAAAGCAGAATTTTTAATAAAAAAATATATATATAAATGAATGCATTTTTAAATTTAAAGTGCAAATCAACATTAAAAGTTTTTAACACATTCAAAGCTCATCATTTTATGTATTTGGAGAATTTTAGGTTGTTACTTTTTGTACTATGCTAACAGGTCAAAAGTAACAATAAATAACATCTAGAATAAGCTTTTCTTCCCGAAGTTATTCTCACATTTCCAGATCAAGACTTGGTAAATGAAAGAAAGAAGGAAAAAAAAAAAAAAAAAAGCTGATAGTAAAGAATACACGAAATGTCACTACCTGTTTTTATCGCCAACCCTCTCGGCGTATTTGGAGAAAACACTGGATAATATAACTAGCTTGTATCTTGACTTTCGTAAAGAAAAGAAACTCAAGGAACAATGTCTCGTTGTTAAGACTAGTAGAAGAAAATATACTAAAATTCGAATAGGAGAAAATATTGATGTACATTTTGTTGGTGTGAAGAGTTAGTTCCTTTCAGTTGAAATAATTTTTTACCACAGAATATAACTTATTAACTTAATTTTTGTTATAACTTCAATAACTTTGCAATAATTTTTTTTGAGTGTTATATATTTATATTATATAATAATAATGTTGTAAAAAGAAAAAATAACAATGTTCGTTTAAAGAAAATTTTTCAATTAATACGTTACAACGTTATAGATTAATAATAATTTTTGTTCGATTAATCCGTGATATATTTACTTTAAAATATTCTGCAAGTTATAAGAATTCTGAATTGATTATTTTTAGCAACTTTTCATCAATTGTTATCCAGTTAAATACAGAAGATAATTAATTTAACTCCAAAGTAAAAATCAATAACATTTTATCGTATGTAAAGCTTATATAGATTCAGTGAATGGAATCAAGATACAATTATATTTCCTTACTGTTATATATTTACTTTTATTGAGTTTATGTTTAATAATGTGATTACACGTCGTAAACAATGTAATTCGACTAATATATCCTAATATCTTTGGGGTATTTTTCTTTAATAAATAATTAAAGATTTATTGAGTGAGTGGGGGTTATATTAACGGTTGCTCTACAAAGCTGTACAAGAGCTATTGGCGATGGACTTCAAAATTTTGAATCATGGTCAAGTCATGATGATAACACCTGAGCTAGCATCCCCTCTCCTAACTTCCATGCCTCACCAGCTGAAGACATTTAAAGCTTCGACAGATTTAACATGCATTGCCTCCATCTATTGGGTGGGTCTGACAGTGGCACTAGGGCTTGAACTCATGACACGCAAGCCACGTGACCGTGACCTTGACCACTTGGTCACAGCAGTCAATGATCTGTAGATGATTCCCTAAAGATCCTTTAAAACAGAGGTCGCCAAAGTGGTGGTCCGTGGACCACTAGTGGTCTGCGAGAAAATTTCGCTGGTCCCCAGAAAAATGGGGAATTTACTTACTCATCACGTTAAGTCATGTTTTACGATGAATTAAAACATAATTAAATTCCTAATAATACGTGAAAAGTTATAAAAACGCTACTTCATAGAATACATGGTACTAACATGGTAATATGTGGATAATATATCCATTAGCAGCGAAAATTCAAGATAATAATTTAAGTATGCATCTAAAAGAAAGCCTTATCAACATATCGTCTGAGGAAGTTCTCAAATTTAAATTTCTTTTATCCTTATCAAAATCTCAATTTTGGTTTTCCATAAAAAGTGAATACCTTTTTCTTAATGAACAGGCAATGAAAATTCTGATTCAATTCTCCACAACTTATTTATGTGAAAAGGCCTTTTCATCTGTCACAGCCATCAAAATACGGTACCGATCTGAGCTTAAAATATAAACGCAGTAACAACATTGGATCCAAATATCCATAATCTTCTTTCAAGTAAGCAGGAGCATCCATCACACTAGGAATGTATAATGCTAAAAGCTTGATATACTGAAGCCGTTTTTTAATTCTTTTGTTTGTACAGTTTTTGTTTATTTGTTTATGGTTTATTGAAAAAGCTTTAATAATTTAGTTACAATTGATAGTTTCACTTAATTTACTTGGTACACACATTTATGTGTTCTTAAATCACCATTTTTTTTAAATACATAGTTAACACTTAAAAATTCCCATTAGTGGTCCAAGGGATTTAAATTATAAATTTACTGGTCTGTGTGGTCAAGAAATTTGGCGACCACTGCTTAAAAATTTTTAGCTGTTCTTTTTAAAACATGATGTAGGTTTAACAAAGTGAAGATCGTAAGAGGTCATTAACTTCGATAAATTTGGCGAATTACAATTAGCATTCAGTTTTGCGCTCTGATAACCCTTCAACTTCAACATGTATAAAAGTTTGGTTGACAAATTCTGACTACAAACTTCCAGAACGCGAGTCAAACAGGCAAGAAGACTTCAATCCCCTTCTTTCTCAAAAGGTAAATTACATTATTTCACTTTAATTTCGAACATTTCAATAAATTCATTCAGTTATTCAATGAGACAATCTTACTTTAGTTTAGGGTTCCTGTGTTATTTTTCAACACCTACTATTAGTTGAGACACTCTTCCTATCTATATTTGTATATCTTGTTCAAATTTTCCATCGTTAATAAAATGCTTTTTATTCATCCACTCAAGTTCAAATACATTTTTTTAAATTTGTAGCGGATAACACTTGATGTTAATACAGTTTTTTCAATTATTAATTCATTAAAATTAAATTTAATTAATTTTAATTTTATATGAGAGAAAAAAATTGCCACTTAATATTGCGATTCTATCATTTATGTACAGTGGTGTTCAAAATTGTGGACACTTTTTAAAATTGTTCTGTTTTTTAAGTTTGTATGCTTATAAAAAATGTTACGTTGCACAAAAGGCAAAGTCTTTTATATAATTTTTAAAGGGAATTTAATACGTAATTCAATACAAAAAAAGATAATTCATATTTAGGCGTAAAAGGTATAGTTACCCAATAACTGTCGACATACATTAGATACTGATGATAACATTGAGTTATCAGAGCTTAGTGAGTTGCCTTTATTCTATATTACAACTTCACATTGATGTTTTCATTGAGCTGAAAATAGTTTTAAAGCTCTTCCTTCTTTATTACATGATGCCAGGAAACTATTATATCCTCAATTAGTTCCATTATTATTTCATGGGCACCTCTCATTCGGAGGAGTTTTCAAACGGTGCTACAAATTTTTCGATAGGATCGAGTTCAGGACTGTTTTCCTGAGCAGGGAAAGCAAATCAATGATCTTAGAATGGTACCAGTCTTTCAATTTACTTTACTGAGGGCAAAGAGCAGAATCTTGCTGAAAAACAAATGAAGCATTGTTAGTAAATAGATCCTGATGTAAGGTAGAATTTGGGTTCTAGAATGAATTGCGAATGTATTTTATGACATTCAGTGTCCCATCGATGATATAGAAGGTGACCATTACCATCTGCTGATATGCGCTGACTAAATGATAAAATATGTGGGTGCTTCACAGTTGCCTGGATGCAGTCAGGATGTATTTTGCTATTCTACGTCTTACATATTTTTAGGCTATCTCTACCGAATAACGACATTTTAGTTTCGTTCCTCCTATATAACTGTGACCAATAATCATTTGTCAAATAATGTGTTCTATTGCACGATATAGTCCTTTTAGTGCCGCTGCAAATTCCAAGAGATACAGTTTTTTTTTTTTTTTTCATTCTCAGCTC
The DNA here is from genome assembly GCA_019973955.1 of Trichonephila inaurata madagascariensis. Lineage (NCBI taxonomy): Eukaryota > Metazoa > Arthropoda > Arachnida > Araneae > Nephilidae > Trichonephila > Trichonephila inaurata. Next base: position 105,744 of record BMAV01008210.1, on the reverse strand, counting down.
ATAATTTGTCTCGGCATCGCCGCTTTCAGTCTCCAGCAGATGTAGTCACTGAACTACCCACCTGTTATGTAATTTCAACATAGGAAGACTCCACTTTCTCGTCACACATGTGTCAATCTACTCTTTTTATTTGATGTCATTGCTTTTTTGGTATTATTGTTATCTGGCTGGGGAAACAGTCCTGACCTCAATCTAACGAAAACTTGTAGCACCGTTTTAAAAACTTTTCCATATAGAGGTACCCATGGAAATAAAATAGAACTAGTGTTAGAGGATAAATTGTTTCCTGGCATCATGTAATAACGAAGAAAGAGCTTAAAACTATTTTCAGCGGAATGAAACATTGATGTGAAGCGGTAATGAAGAATAAGGACAACCTCACTAAGCTCTGATAACTCATTGATATCATCAATGTCTAAAATGTATCAATAGTTGTTGCAGCATGACTTTTTTTCCATTGCAAATATTTGGTTATTTTTTTTTTTTGTATTGAATTTAGAATTAAATTCCTTTTAAAAAATAATATAAACTGCTTTGCATTTTGTTCAATGTAAAATTTTTTTATAATCATACAAATTTAAAAATCATAACAATTTTAAAAAGTATCCATAATTTTGGCCACCACTGTATACATGTTTATACTGATTGTAATTATTTAATAAAAGTATCTCTCTAAACTAAAATTATCTTTTTGACCTAAGTAGAATTGACTCAATTTTTTTTTTCATAGTACTTGTTATTTAATATTTCTAGCTCTTCTCTTAATTTCCTGCTTTATTTGCCTCATATGATTGATTAATAATCACATTGGAATAATTAACTTTAGAAACTCCGTTTTTAATAAAATGAGTTTAGAAATTTACATGACTTATATGTTTGGAAAACTAGTAAGAGTATGTTTAATATTTACAATCTTTACTAAATCACCTAAGACATAAATGTTTAATAAATGTACAGGATGTGATGCCTTAAGGTATCCGACTACGTTCGGAGCCATGGTTTTCAAAAGCTGATGTAAATGGATTTTTAATGATATTTAGTGTCACTTAGACAAAGAAAACGTTCATAAAATTGTTTTAAAATATTGTGCAATAAAATTATTGAAAAGAACAACATTTTGACAAAAAATAAAAATAGAATGACCCATTTTCAAAACATTCTCCTTTTATGAAAAATGATTCTATTATAATAATATTTTGCCTGTAGATAGCTCAGACCTCTGTACAGAGGTTGAACTAGAATTTTTGAAATATATATTTCAGAAAAGGATTTATTCATATTTTACTACAACACGGGGAGAAATTTTAAGAAAAAAAAACACCGATAATAATTTCATTTGGTGGTAACACTGAAAATAATGTGAACTTTTCAAAAATCTTAGTTGAGCACACACACACACACACACACACACACACACACACACACACACACACACACACACACACACACACACACACACACACACACACACACACACACACACACACACACACACACACACACACACACACACACACACACACACACACACACACACACGAAATATTATTATTATTATAGAATCATTTTTTATAAAAAGAAGAACATTTTGAAGAAGTTTATTCTAGAAAAGTTAATTTTTTGCCAAATATTGTATTTAAATAATTTTTATCATAATGTCATAAAACAATTATATACATTTATTCTAATTTAAGTGACACTAAATATCATGACAATTATCCATTTATGCTCTTTCTTAGAATGCAGTTTGACGTAGTCGGATACCTTAAAAAGCTATTTCTTCTCACCATGTCTGATATTAAAAATAAAAAATAAAATTGCCGATACCGAACAATTTTTAGAAAAGTTCATGTTCGATAAATAATCGCTGCTCAGGTTGTCGGTCACAAGGCTTATAAGTACATTACTTGTCTGCCGAAATTTTCAGCTTTGATGCTTAGAAAATTTTGGCAGTTTTTATCTTTGCGTATAATTATCTTATTTTTGTATAGTAGAAGCACTAAGGTATCGATTACAGATTAGTTAAAGGTTCAAATAACCACTTCCTAGAACTTTGCCCGTGTTAAAAAGGAATGGAAGGAGGCTAACAGCAACTTTTAAGCTTTTGGAGTTTTGATAAGTTCTCTTTTATCATATGCTGCAAACTTTCTATGTGAAAAGTTTATCAAGTTGTTAAATAACAAAATCCATTTATAGATTGAAATCGATATTATAATTTTTTGTCTTAAGTTATAGATAAGTTTATACTTTGTGTTGTTACCTTTAGCCTTTTTAAAATAATAAATCCTCAAAACGTTTGAAGAAAAAGAATAATATTCTAAAGATTATTTGCTTAGAGTTAAATGCATAATATATACTATTTCTAAACACATACACAAAAGATTTACATTTCCGTACTAAAAAGAGAGAGTAACGCAATTTATATCAGTAATTTCTGAAAGATAGAGAAAAATAAAAATTCTATGGTGATAAATACTCAGATGGTTTGAAGATAAGTGTATTCACATAAGCACTTGCATGGTTAAAGTGGTTACACTGAAAAATAGAAAGGATTCATTTTTAAAAAGGATTGTTGTTATGTAAAAATAACCGAGTAATAATATTTCAATAGTATTGGATGTGGTGATTAGAATAACTGTCTTCGCTTCAAAATTCATCATCTGCACAAAATTTATAGAAAAAACGCATCTAACACATCGGAATATTTTAAAATTCAAGAAAAACTTCCCAAAAATTCAATGAATTTCGGTTGCTAATGCATTAATCACACAGCCCATGCTTAGCAGAATTTAGAATAGACCTTACCTAATTTTTAGCAAAATGCCATGTATTCCTATTTTTACATCAATTATTTATTAAAAAAAATTTTTCAAAATATTTCTCTATAAGTTTTTTAAAATAACCCTTCATGTTTAATGAGCTAAATAACTCCCAAGCAAAATCTTAAAATTTTTCACAATTAAAATTATTATTTTTTAAATTCAAGCATTAATTTTGTTTTTCTATGATAATATTTTAAAAGTATTTTGATAAAATTATTTTTCCTCTAAAATGTGTACGATTTTTCTGCTTTGAATTTACATTTTATTGAATTTTATTCTAAAGAACTTCAAACTTATTAATGTAGCAGCTATTTAAGATTTCTTTTACATTATTTTGTCCAATTTAATAATTTATTTAATAGTATAATGATCCAATTTTTTCATTATATTTTTGTTTTATGACTATCAATTATAACTCCCTCCTTAGTGATGTGTGTTGAAGGCGTATAATAAATATTTAAAGGAAAAGCACTTATATATATATATATATATATATATATATATATATATATATATAAAACTAATCTGAATAAAATAACTTTAAAGGTAACCAAACATGCTTACCGCTCCAAGATTTGCACTGTTGGTAGAAAAAAAATTAAAGTGTTCTGATATTTTATCACTTAAATTAAACAAAGCTAATTAAGATTCCACTTAGAAACAAGTAATATAAAAAAAAATTAAAGTCAATTCCTACTTACAAAGAAAATTTTGCATGTGACTGCTGTACGTAGTTTGCAAAATTTATAATAAAAATATAATAATATATACATATGACAAGGTACAGTAAGTGGTAATTAATTCTTATTACTTATCATTAATGTATCGTATTGTCATCAAAACAATCGTTTATATAAAATTTTCAGTTCAACTGAATTCTTTAAGACGTGAAAAGCGCAGGATTTTTGACACATGTGTCTCCAAAATGGTCGCTAAGTCGCCACAAATGAATTAGCAACATTATAGATTGTATTTGTAATTTTTTTAAATAATTAGTTTTAATCAATTATTTTTTATTGATTATAATTAAATTATTTTATTGTCATCTAAAATAATCATGTATGTAAAATTTCAGCTCAATTGAGCGCCTTAAAATGTATTTTATAAACGATTGAAAATTTCACGAAGATAAATAAATAAATAAATATATAGAGAGTGTGAGCTAATAGTAGGAACTGAATGAAGAACTTATTCAAATACGGAAGTATAACATACCTTTTTAAAATAATAATTGATAAATACTCCATTGTTGCGTCTATCTTATAATCAATTATAAAGAGATGTAAAAAAAATCAGTTATTTTCATTAATAAAAATAAAACAATGACAATGATTATCAGAGTTATAAACAATGATAATTTGTGCACCTGTTAGATTTCCACATAGGTTCAGGTACTACAAGTATATCAACCATTTAAGAACGAACCAATTACGTATTCCTTAATAGCATTCGAATAATCGATTTCTGGAAATGCTCTGCATGAAGTCTAATGAGGAACACATCACAAGTTAGTTTCCTGGGGGTGTTTATTATTGTCAAAAGCAGAGGGGAATTTTAATTGCATTGTAAATCAGAATAATTTTGTGTGTCAAGATAATTTCCCCTGCACGTAGAAGCAGGCACCTTACCTCTCATCTTTTATGAGAATTTGAATACTCCGTAATATTTTAGAAAAAAAAAATATGATAATAATAATTAGGGCTTGTGTGTGTTATGATGAGAGAAATTTATACGTTTACAACAAAAGTTAAGGCGTCCGAAAAAGATTTTTTTCTTTTCTTAAGGTGTTTATTCTTTTGTTTATTTTTAAACAATGGAAAAATGCTATAGTATGAGGCTTAGAAGAAAAATTAGAATAATTCGAAAAAGAAGCTTTTGTTAGCTTAAATTTCTTACGCATCTAATTTCTCGAAGCATTGATTAAAGAATGCAATTAAGCTGCGAACATTAAATTGGCCGTATACAGACTGATGCCATCAGAGTGAATAAATTGCATAACGTTAAAACAAATTCCCCTGTTATATGAATTATTATTAATACTTTTTTCATACATAAATGCAGTAAATCAAGTATATTTTTAATCCGATGAGGTTCTGTGAAAAAAAAAGAAAAGTTCAAATTTAATTATAGTTTCATCCCCAAGATATATTAAATTAATTTTTAAATAATGCACATTATTCTTTTATATAAATGAGGATTTATTCAACTAATACTAAGCAATTTATTACTGATAGCAGAGCTGAAAAAGTGACGGTGAGTTCTGATTTATCACTTAAATAGTTAAAAATAAAAATATTTAAATTTTTGAGTATTTTGTTAAGGTATCTGACTACTTTCAGAACCGTGATTTTGCAAAAGCGCATAAATGGATAATTTTCATGATATTTAGTGTCACTTAGATTAGAATACATGTATAAAATTGTTTAAAGGACATTTTGACAAAATAAAATTTATTTAAATACAGTATTTTGGCCAAAAATTAACATAGAATAATCTTTTTTCAAAATATTCTCCTTTTGTGAAAAATACTTCTATTATATCGGATTGGAGGGAAGGTTCTGTCGTATTTTAAAGAAAATATTTGAATGCATTTTTAAAAGTATGTGTTTAACATTAATCAATTATATATGCTCCGTATTTATTACAACTTGTTGCCATCTTTCAGGTAACACATTTAGAATTCTATTTTGTAAGTTCTCGTCCTTGGGTTAAAATAGTCAGCAACTGCCTTATAAACAATTTTAAAAGACTTGAATTTTTTTTCAGTTAGATACTTTTGCAGAGATCTGAACAGGTAATAATCAATTGGTGCAATGTCAGGTGAATACGCTGGGTGACCAAGAATTTCCCATCCTAACGCATTCAGTTTTTGTTGTGTCACCACTGCAGTATGCAGTCGAGCATTATCGTGGTGGAGCACTATTCCTTTCTGGATGCTAATGCTGGCCTTTTTTCTTTGATAGCTGCATTCATTTTATCCAGTTGATTGCAGTAGAGTGCGTTGATGGTTTTCCTGTTTCAGCAACTCGTAGTACACTGGACCTTTCTGTCCCACCACAAACAAAGCGAGTACTTTTCGTTGATGGATACTTGGTTTTGGAACTGTTGCTGTTGATGATGTTCTGGTTTTGCAGTAAGATTTTTTCTCTCAATATTCTCGCAAAGAATCCCCTTTTCATCTCCAGTAATCAGCTTGTACAAAAATGGCTCCACATTGTGTCTAATCAGATGTGATGCACACATTCTTACACGATCAGACAAATTCTTTTACGTTAATGCACGTGGAACCCAAACACTTCGATTTAACACAAACCCAAGAGATTTAATGTGATCTCCAACAGTTGTATGATGAATGTCACTTCTTCAATTTCTTGACTTGTTAAATGTGGATTATTTTCCAACATGGATCGCAAAACATTATTATCGATCTTGGATGGTTGTCCAGATCGATCACTTTCTTAAAGGCTCAGATCCCCAGAACGAAATTTGCTAAGCCATCTTTGACAAGTACGAACATTTACAATACCTTTTCCAAATACCGCACATAAATTTTTACATGAAACCAATGCGTTGCTTCCATTTTGGAATTCATACAAAATGCAGTGTCGTAAATGCACTTTAACTACTGACATGTTTTTCACTTTAAATTTTACAAGTAAATGATGAACGGTAAAAAAGGACTCTTTTTATATTATACAGCAGCTAAAAAAACAAAACAAAAACAAAAAAACAGGATGACTCACTAGTCAGATGTTTTTTTTTATTTACAACAAAAATCACCTGCCTATTTAAAATACGACAGAACTTTCCCTCCAACCCAATAATAATATTTTGCCTGTATATAGCTCAGACCTCTGAACAGAAGCTCAACTAGAATTTTTGAATATTAGAAATGGGTTTATCCATATTTTTCGACAACAGAGGGGAGCAATTTTAAGAAAAAACGCCAATAATTATTTCAATTGGTGGTAACTATGAAAATAATGTGAATTTTTCAAAAGTTTTAGTTGAGCCTCTGTAGAATGGTCTGAGATATACACAGGCAAATATTATTATAATAGCAGCATTTTTCACAAAAGGAGAACATTTTGAAAAAAGATTATTCTAAGTTAATTTTTTGCCAAAATATTGTATTTAAATAATTTTTTTTGTCAAAATGTCCTTAAAACAATTTTATGATTGTATTCTAATCTGACACTAAATATCATGAAAATTATTTATTTATGCGCTTTTTTAAAATCACGGTTCCGAACGTAGTCGGAATACATTAAATAGAAGTGGAGAAGGGAAGTCTGTCTAGAAGGGGAGTGTCTCTTCATAAAAAATACATACTGTCAGAACGCGAATTAACGAACCCCTATTCAACGAATTTCAGCAATTGGTATCGCCTATATGATGCCATTGCGTTTGGGGAAGGTACTAGGTCGGCAAAGGTAGAAATACCAATACAACAGCCCCATTAGAAAAAATAACGAATTTCACGATTTAAAGAATTTTTCCCTTTTCCCGATTAAAATAAAGGAACCCCCTTTTTTTTTTTAACGAATAATAAATCTCAAATCAACAAATTGTTTTATCAGCTGATTTTTTTTTTTATTTTTATTAATTTGTATTTAAGGGGACACAGTACGATTCAATTGACAAAAGTCGGTCAAAAAGTCAAATCTAATATTTTTAGCCTAAATTATTCTTTATATACTTTTTTATAACCTCAAAAAATTTGAAAGCTCTAGACTTAAGAAACGCAGAATTATGATAGCTTTTATGCTCGTTTTTATTCACATTCCAATGGCAAATATCAAAACTTTTAATGGATTTATCTCAGAAAAATAAAACAACTAGTTTGTCTTCATTTAAAATGCTATGGCTTTTTTTCTATTGTGCTTTAATGCTTTGAATTTGTTTTCCCTATTTCTAATAAAAAATTGCTAACGTGAAAAAATTTGGTATGCAATTTTGTCAAAGCAATACTTATTTTTTTAAAAATAATTGAACTCAAAATGTATACATTTTTTAAGGAATTTTCTATAAGCTTTCATAAAAAAAGAAGTATTATACGAATACCAATCATGTTATTGTAAGACCCATACCAATTTTTATTATACATAGTTTGACATACTTGTAAATCAAATTTCATGAGTGTACGTAAATTTTTATAGGAGGAGTAGCATTTTAGAAACACCTCACAAACTTTTTTTTTCTTATAAAATTAAATGGTCCTATTCTTATGAAATTTTGAGCAAAAAATCTATTTTACTTAGTATACATACATAAGAGGCAGCCAAAAAGTTTGAAATTCCTTATACTAAAAAGTTTAGATTAAATCGTATCATGTCCCCTTAAGAAAATTGCATTTTTTTTAATGACATAATGTTTTTCTCTAGAACCGAAAATTACTTTTTTTGCAAGCAGAAAATTTCAACGGGAAAGGATTAAAACCATTATTAGACTTTACAGCTGTAGATGAGTCATAAGTGTAACCTATCGTGTGATTCTTGAGTAAGACAAGAAATTTCTTTCTTGTCTCCATCCAATCAATAACACGAAGGGAATATTTTATATAAGGATTATCTATTTAATAACATTTGATGAAGGGATGCCTACATGTGCAACTGTAGTTAAGGATGTTGTTGATTTGTTGGAGCTGTAATGACTTCAAACAGCTCTGGGTTAAACTATTTATATTTCACAGCATGAAAATCATCAAAAAATATTCTATTAAAATTTCATTGCAAAATGTGTCCGCAGATTTAGAGTATCTTTCGCTGCAACGTCTTATATCCCTCGCATAAACATAATTAAATAAAGTGATCCTTTAGAGAAATGTCCTATACTTAGGATATGCCAAAGGGTCCACAGTTCTCTTTCGGTAATTCCACACCGAGATTTGGGTGAGCTCGCTGGCTCTATCCCACCTTGTGGTTGCTGATTCGAATCTCCTTGGTTTGAAGTTCACCTTAATTCGCAAAATCCCAGATATCTCTGACTCTGACTGAAGTCTGTCGCTAACGAGAGGCCTCTTCGGTTCTCTCTAGTCAAAATCTGTCCCTGGTACTCCCTCGCTCTCTCTTTTTAAACCTCTCGTTTCTCACGGCCACTCACCGCCTATCCCTTTGATCTTTTTTGTCTGTCGGCGGCTTATGGCGAGGTCTGTCACAGGCGCATGTAGTGAGTCCTGTCCTGCAGACGCACTGTCGCCCCAGATCCGTGAGAACACGAATTGTACCGGTGTCTCTTTTAACCTCTTGTTCTCCCGTGGGAAAAATGGTCACAATTTTTGATCACCTATTTGTGCAACCTTTATCCCAGCAATTAAGGAAACGAACGGAATTTTCTCACGTTTGTCGGCATCCCATCTTAGCAGTTAGGGGAAATTGACTGGGTACATCACAGAGTCAATGAATAGCGATTCTAATGCAGAAATTGATTAGGAAACTCCTATCAAAAGTGTTATATTTTCTAATGCTTCACATTGTTTGGATACTATGAAAACAAACTTCTCTCTTATGTAGCACAGTGCTTCTCAAAGTTGCAATACTCGTGACCCAATTTTCAATCATAATTTCATCGCGCCCCCATACCCCCATACAATAACAATGTACTGAATTCAATAATACTATACTTTGACACTAAAACTACGATACGACTTTAACCTCTTAAACACTCGCTGTGTATATAAACATCTCGCTAAGCCAAAGCTTTTATTTCTCCAGACGTATATATACGTCTTCCCGAAAGTCTGATCTTTTCTGTGCACTACTAATAAATAAAATTATTCCAAGACTTAGGAATACAATAAAAAAGGACCATGGCAATGTTTGCAAAGGATTTACTTACTCCAGATTATTTTTGCTCCTTTATTTCCTCCCCTCCCCGCTTCCATCACGCCACGCATGCCTGCTTGGAAAACGGTTGGCAATTGGGAAGCGAATCATGAAACTTATATCGGCCATTACAAAATTATTTAGATATAAAATTATAAACCGTACAAAATTATCAATATAGTGTTAATTTTTTGTTATAAATTATTTATATGACAACCCCCCATGGGTCACTGGTAATTAATAAACTTGTTTTTAACTTAGAATTGTTACATTAATTACAAAATACATTGTGTAGCACTGATATATTTATAAGTATAATACATCAGTGTAAATGTGTATTTTATTTTTTTTTATGTCGGAATGTATTTTGTTTGTTTACTTTCAGTAAATTAATAATTTCTTTAAATAATCTTTTGCTCTTGACTTTTCAATATGCTCGCGCCCCCTTGTAGAGCTGTCACGCCCCCATGGGGGGGGGCGCTCCACAGTTTGAGAAACACTGATGTAGCAGGATGCAAATGTCTTCTTTACATAGAGTTGGAAAAGAATTTTTTCGAGCCAGGAATCAAAGAGATTTGAAAAATTTATATTAATCAATATTTTAAAATTTCTTATTAACAGGTGTGTATATAATAATTCCCTAATATTATATTTAATAATTTAATAAAAAGTGCATAATTTCTAACTCTTGATACTTTTTGTGTTGTTGCTCATAAAATTTCGAAAAGGTAAGTGAAAAAAATTTGCATTTTGTTTGGATCCCAAGATAACGAATAACGCCGAATTAACGAACAAAATGTTCGGTTCCAATAATTCGTTAAATAGGGGTCCGACTGTATTTTAATTAAATGAACGTGCACCAAAATTATTTGCTGCATTAGTTCACCTTTGACTCAGTTCATAAAGGAAAAGAAAAACTGAAAACATTCCAAAAACTAAGAAACAGATAATACAAATGATTTATCCTCAATTTCGTGGAATAAGTAACGTTCAGCAATAAAAAATTTTTTATTTCACGAAAGAAAATATGTAAAGATTTAAATAGAAATATACAACTAATCACGCTGTTCAAATCCCTCTGTAATAAAAACAGATTTGTGGAAATTGGAAACCTTTTCTTCTTCGAAATCTCAGCAAGGAATTTTCGGAACTGAGTTGGATTTCGCTTCGTTTCAACAATGTGAGCTTAAATAAATCTCCTGTACCAATATGTCTAACCAGTGGTGATATTCCGCTTTGTAGAACTTTACAATAAATAATTTCGTTTCAATAAAAGTATTCTTCTCTCGTGAGAAATAACATCGAAGGTAATCTCGAATGCTCAAGAAATAATTGTTATCATGTGAATGGCTATAGATATGTGTGTGTCATACTTTCCCCCTTTCCTTGTTCAACCTTATGCCGGGAATATTATTTTTAATTATTTTAGTTTTGAATTATAGTTCTCTTTTTATTTTGGGAATTTGTTACAATATTTTTAAATGCGAATTTTAATCACTTTTAAGTCAGTGATAAATATTTAACTGTGATACGTTTTCCGTGCTATTCTTATTTACCGGTTGATTCATAAATAGTGGGACCAATTTCAGAGAGTCATAAATTTTTACTGAATAAAGTTATTTACGTGGATTTTTCATTGTGGTTTCCTCTAGCACGGTACACTTTTCTTAAGCGTTTTGGCTAAGTTAAAAGAGTTTTTTCGATTATTTTTGGGGTATTTCCCCTCTTAAAATGCTTTTTGAAGCCCTTGAAATGCTCTTAATTTACGTCTATTCAATTGTTTTTTTACGTATCCCCATAAAAAATAATCGCAAGGAACACAGAAAGGGGATAGTGACAGTTATTTATCAGGAGGCAGAGAAAAACTTATTTTTTTAATCTTTCAGCCATTTTATAGTTGATTTTTACAGCATGGCTTAGTGTAGAATCTTGGGGAAAAACAAAGTTTCCTTGAGGGTAAAGACGTTTGCATTTTTTGATCAAGTGTTTCAAAACTCTATTCTGATAGTATTTAGCATCAATCTTAAAGTTTGGTTCTACAAAAAATGGTTTTATTAAGCATTGGGAGGACATTTACGTCCATACCATAACACCTAACGGCCAACTTGCATTTTTCAAAACAGCCGCGTCTTTTCGACGTTTTTTGCTAGAAATATATTGAATCTTCGCTTTGCCAGTTGCGAATGACGGATAAAACTGTGCTTCATCAGAAGTTAACTATGCTTTGTATCTACCTTTGCGTAACATTAAATACAGAGGCCAAGAACGTTTTCTTCGTTTTGCTACCGTCTTAAGGGACATTTGATGACAGACTGGAAAACTTACTTTTTTATAACCAATTTTCTTTATCTGACGATAAATTGTTGACTGCTATATCATAGTTTCTTTGTCATAGGTTTTTGAGGCAAACAATTTTCTACAGTGATAATTCTTTTAAACTTTTGTTCTCTTTCATTAAGGACTTCCTTTCGTTCACATTTTTTCCTTGAAGCTCTTGATTGCGAGCTAAATTTTAATTCATTTGAAGTTTAAATTGTAATACAATAGAAAAATGTCCTTTTTGATTTGTAAATGCTTTATCATTTACAGAATTTGAACAACCATCCTTCAGAAGCTGTAAAATTTCGTTCCGAGTTTGAGGATCTAATTTCAGTACTGTACTTTACTCCCACTAATAAAAATGATTAGATTGATAGTTTAAATGTTCTATTTTTCAAATAAAATTAATAGTAAAATGATAGAAATTCATCATGAATAGTTGTATGCTTTTAAAATTGGTCACAATTATTTTGAATCAACCCGTAGGTTCCAACGGAAATTCAAAGTTAAATAAACTTTTATAATTAACAAAAATTGGGTTTTTAGTCTTCTCAAGATAACTTTTATGCAAAATTTTGTTTTAAATATAGACGAGCAACTGTGTAAAAGAACAGAATAAATAGAGAAAATGGTAAACAATATTAGCATTATTATTCTATTTGCTTCAATGAAAAATATAGCTTAGCAAACAACAAACACATGTTACTTGCGGAAACCTTTCCTCCTTTTTTTTTACTATACGACCCCTTCCAGGGAAGAGTTAAAAGTATTTATTTTTTCTGTACAATATATATGTATACATAGAATTTTGTTGAAAATATAATCTTTTTTAATAAGTGTGTAAAAAAAATCTAAATTAAAGCGTGCACTTAAAAATATATTCATTTAATTTAAATTAATTAACTGCTGTATGTAAATATTACTCTCTTAACACAAACATCATTCTTTATTTAATCTTAATTTTTAATTCCTGAACTGAATCGCAAATATTATTTTAAATTCCACTTGTGACGGATCTATACGCGTTCCTCCAATTATTCCTTTTGGGAAATCTTTGGGCTATTGATTTGCGTCATTCACAACCAAGCCTTCAGAAGAAGAGAATCATGATATTTAAACTAATTTACTATATATAGTCGAGGTTTTCTAGCTCGAGAGAGAGGAGATAAGAAATACTCGAGTAAGTTGAGATTGCTATTGAAGATATAATATTAGAGTTATTGTGATTTGAGACTTATTAGGAGAAAACTTTAAAGTGTGACGATTGCTTACGAAAATTGAATTGATATTAGATTAAATCGGATGATAAGTTATATCCTTTATTAAGGTAAGGATCAAGTTTGATAGTCTCCTAATCGTTCGCGTTTTACTGTCATTGTTCCACTTTCACGGTTAGCATTGAGATATTCTCTTACTATTATTATTTGAAATTGTGTCTGTTCTTTGAGTGGTAAATAAATAGATTAATTGGATCATGTCGAGTGTTTCTTCCCTACCTCCCACAGATCTAGGTGCCCAAGAATGAGGTGCAAGCCTCTCACACACTTTTTATTTCAGGAATTTAGAGTCACTCAACAATGAGAAACATAAATAGCGTCTGTTGGCCCCCCCCCCCACAAAAAAAACTCCCCTTAACTTACAAAGGAGTGAAAGGAGGACTCCATCGCATTTCACTTAAAAGAGAAAACGCTTACGTTTCTCAACTTCAAAAAAACATCAGCTGCGTGTTAAGAAATCCTCGGACATTTAATAGGGTTGACAAAAATAATCAAGACCTATCCTGTCTATTTTTTTTTTTTTTTTGTTTAGATCAAACTTATCTGTACGAGTAATTAAATCTCAACAAAACATCCAGTATTAAGACAGTATTTTACAGATAGTAGAGCTTTTATCTTTTAGCAAAATGTCCTGAAAAAAGGTCAGTGGCCAAAATTCAATCACTCCCACCGATGCATCTGGGAATTTGAACCATTTCAGTTCATTATTATTGTTATTTTATATTTTTTTCCTGTATACCCACTTTCGATACAGAACTTAATTCTTTACTCATTTAATGACTTTTCGCTTTTTCTGTAAAAAGGGTACTTTAAATGATACTTTTAAAATGGTATTCTTTTTGTCTAAATTTTGGATGATAGCCAGGAAGATAAAAAAAATCTTGAGTAATTTTCTTTTCTTGTAATTTTTTTCCAGTATTGAAATTTAACGTGAATGATTGTATAAAGTTAATGCTTTCATCTTTACTTTTTAAGTCATTTTTGGATATAAAAAAAAGAAAAACACGTTTTAAAATTAATTTTCCTCAAGAAGACTATGAACCCATTTCATGGTATGTTAGTCATTTTTTTTATTTTGTCTTTCCTGGCATTGTATTTATTTTCTTTGTAACTGCTAATATGGAAAAGAAATTCATGTTAAAAAAAAACGTTTTTCTATTTGAATTTAGCTGATTCATCAGGATTGAAGACCCCTGAACAGCTAGTAAAACATTTACTATCAGAGAACTTGTGACAAAAATTGCAATGCTTTAAAAAAATTGACAATTCACAGATTTCAACTGCCTTATGTATTTATATGTATATGTATTATGTATATTTTAATCATACTGTCATTTAATTAATTAATTATATTTTTTTTTGTACAGTTCTACTTTATTATTTATTTTTCATCTGTAGGACTGTATTTTTTCAATGTTTCACACATTGTCGACTACTTTTCTGCATCTTCTCTCAATGGTCAACAACCTATCGACCAGTCAGACTGTTTCCTTTCGTCTCAAGCTTATCGCACTAAAATCTGCCCAATTTTTACCTCGGATTTCTCAGCTGCTTTCAGATTGACTAGGCTGAACCCCGCCGAACTTCCTGATACAATCAAAGTGTCTGTTTTTGGAATTCAAATGCCTCGAAATTTGCCCCTAAGCCTCAACATTGAATTAAATAAAAAATTTTAATGTTCCCTTATTTGTGTCCAACTAATGGCAACAATTCATTGAATGCTGTGCCGTTGGGGCTGGGTTCGAATCCCAGAGGGCATGTCTGTTTGTAAATGCATAGTGCCTGTGCGACAGGGACGGTACTCTAAATAGTTGTAGAGTCACAAGTGCTCTCGTGAGGTTTGTGGAAGGGGAAGAGATGTGGGGGGCCCTGACCACCCTTAGGGTGTTCTTTCTCACAATTGGGCTGGAATCAAGCTGTACGGCACCTGTACGTTGCTGCGGCTAACGACTACTAATATACAGCTAACGACAGGCGTACAACTAGCCCTTTCCAGCGAGGAAATTCGGGGTTCTTGGTCTGACAACGTCAGACAGGTGGCATTAGTAACAACAATATGGAAGCAATTAAATACCAATATTTTGAACATATTGTATTAATACTTCCTTTAAAAACACATTTGAAGCATATTTGAAATTGCATCCTGATGTACAACACAGTTTATTTGAAAGAAATTTAAAATATTTAGTCAAAAACAATATTTTATCTATACGTGTAGCATCTCATAAAACTAAAATTTATTTTAAAAAGTTAAATTTTCTTAAATATACCATTAAAAAGTGTTATCATTTCTAAATAGCCGTCGACCCACAAGTCCTCTCGTGAGGTTGGTGGAAGGGGAAGAGAGAGTGGGGGATGACCACCCCCAGGGTATTCTTTCTCAAAATTTTGGGGTGGAATCGAGTTGTACGTTACCTGTACGTTGCTCAAAGCTATGGCTAATGGCAGGTGTACAACTAGCCCTTTCCCGCGAGGAATTTCGAGGAACATGATTTGTCAACGTCGGATAGGTGGCATTATTTACAACAACAACAATATGGAAGCAATTAAATACCAAGAATATGATCATATTGTATTATTACTTCGTTTATATATAAAAAATACTTTTGAAGCGTATTTGAAATTACATCCTGTTAGACTCCAAGTACAGAGGGCACTGTGAAATCGTGGATATATAAAGATGTAGTGGTGTTAGCGCACACACACTCGAGAGTGAGAAGGTTGGTGGCCTGTTGCGAGTCACCACATTGCCGAGTGTTCTAATTAGCGTTTGATGATAGCATATTTAAAAGTGTGTAATAAAGTCTTGTTATATTTGTAAGGATGTGTGTGTGGAAGTCAATTATTTGAGTAGTGAGTTATTACATACTGACCAAAACGCGAAATCACTACGCATGAGTGCTGAATTCGAGTGAGTCCTCAACAATCCTGATGTACAACAGTATATTTGAAAAAAATTTAAAATATTTAGTCAACGATAATATTTTATATACATGGTTAGCATCTAATTCAACTAAAATTTATTTTAAAAAGTTAATTTTTTGAAAAAATGTGCCAGTAGAAAACGTTAACCTTTTTTAATCTTTTATCTACCGACGGTACTTATAAATACTACTCACTTTAAAATTACTTCGAATACTCTGACGATAATTAGCAGGAATAGTTTTTAAAATGCACTCTTCCAAGATATATGGCAGCACGGATTCTATGATGAGTATTTCAGCGGGGAAGGCGAATAGTTTTATAGCAGAAATTGCGTTTTCAGCTGACGGCCTTTTCAGCGCATTGCGAAGATTGTCATTTTTGTTCCGAAAAAATAGTTAACGTCAAAAGGTAAGTGTCTCATTTTTTATGTATGTTAATGAAGTCCTTAGAAAATGATTTGACTATTTATTTTAAGTGAAAAGTGTATCTAATTAATTTTACAGTTGATTAATTAGCTCTAACGGATTAAATTTCCCAAAGTTGAGTATTTTGTTGATGTATATCCCTTTATGTTCAATGTAGGGATTCAAAAAAGAATATTGCGTGAAAAAAACTGCAGTAAATCATAATGCGGTAGATAAAGGGCTAAAATGAACTATCTGTCTTTTAAATCAAAATCATTAGTTTATTCAAGAGTCTAATGTATTAGAAAGAAATTTTTGTAAATTGTTCCATTAGTTATTATCTTAATAATGCAAGAAAAAAAATAGTAAAAACTATTTATCTAAATGAGTAATGAAGTATCATTTTGAACCTAAAATGAAAATAATGCAAAAATCATTTATTAAATTCTTCGTTTTGTTTTTTCATTAATAATTCGGAACAAAAGAAATAAATCAATTAGAAGAACTAATTGTTCAACATGAGAAGAAAAATATTTTGTGAAAAAAAAATGATGAAAATTATTATTGTTACTTGTGAAAACATTTTTTTTTTTTTTTTTTTAAAAACAAAAAAAAATTTTTCTGGAATAAATAAAATTTTTTTTTTTTTTAAAAAAAAGTAATTAAACATTTCTAAGTTTGAGAAAAAAATATATTTTATAAAAAATAACAGATGTATCTTTAAACAATTAATCCTGGAGAAAAAGAAAGAATTAGAAAATGGAACTGCGCAGTTAGAAAATATAAAAATTCAAAATAACATTAGAGAAGAGAAATAGAATTTCTTAATAAAACATTTCTGATCAATTAAACAAATAACCAGATATTTTTCTTCTTATTATTGCACTTTCAAAAAGTCGCTGAGATCAAAATATTTCGTCTCTCTCATACTTTTTTACTACAATCCTAAGCCTGCGCATTATGGCAAAAAATAATTTTAGTAAAAATTCCGAAAAGCATTTAGTTTTAGTTCATTTTTAATGCATTCTCTGAAAAGACGACCAGAGTAAATATTTGTGTGATGTACGCTTTTCTTTCTATTAAAAAAAAGCGTTTTCCTTTTCAACAAGGTGGTTTCCAGTAATTAATAGCATTTGGACCAATTGGGTTAAAAGAAATCCAACTTCTTTGCACTGAATATTTCTCAGAAGATTAGATATGAAAATATAATACAAAAAAGATGCAAACTCTAGGTACACTAAAAACCTCTTTGTGAACGAGAATTACAGTATTTACATCAAAGAGAATAAAATATCATTCTTATCGAATATAGAATATTTTTCAAAACAGTTAAGATCTCTTCGATGGAACACTTGGGAAGAACTAACGATAAACAAAATTATGTTCAGCACGCACGCACATTTATATAAAATTAATTTTCAAATAATAATGTGTTTTTATACAATAATATTATATTTTGCACTTCATCATAATTCTTATAAATCACTAAATGTTTTAAAAGTTATTTCTTTGATAGTTATTTTAATTACAAAACATTAAAAAGCAATATTAATTTTGAGATTTGATGATATAATTACTTAAAAAGTAAAAATTTGAGCACTAAATTTTGACTGTAAACACTCCTTCAAAACACCATTAGATTTCAATGCTCACCTTTACTTATTAGAAGAAATTCTCAAAAAAATATCGTCAGAAATTAATCACCAGATATTTTTTTAAGTAATAGTTTTAACTGTTGAATTGCAATAAGTTTTATATACCTTAATAATACGTTTTATTCCAGTGTTATTTTTATACATGTAAGAAAAGACAAATTGTAACTTATCATGTGTAGTAATATCATTACAAATCATGTGGAATTATTTAAGGTATCCACGAGACTAAACTAAAATAATGATTTTTTTTAAAAACTGACAAATTTTTTTATAATTGTATTTTATAGTTCATTTTATAAGCTTTATAAAAATACCAATTTTTTTTATTTTCCATTCGCTAGAACAAAAACTACAGGAGTTTTAGTAAAAGCAGATGCCATAACTTTACATAAGATGTCTAGTTTTAAAATAAGTTTTACTCGAAATGTGTTTTTTTTCCGAAAAGCTCAGACGGGGACAGCGATTGCTCAAAAAGTTTTTAAAATAACTTGCTGCAAATTTTTGTGTATGTTCTGTATAGCAGCAGAAATATTTTAACCTTCAGATTTATCAATCACTGTTTTATTACAAAATTTACAGTTCTTTATGTGAATATAATCACTGTTTTTTAACAAGTTCATGCATGAACTCAGATAAAGAGCTTTAGTTTCAGTAAAAATTAAAATATCTCTTAACCTGAAGGTCATTTTAAAAAGGAATAGCAAAGTAATACATCAAAATTTAAAAATTGAGAATTAGTTCATTTACTATTCGTATAGGGCGAGCCCCGTTTATGTAATTTTTTTTTTTTTTTTTTCAGTTTTTACCCATTTTAGTAGAAAAAAATTATTTTTCTCTTCTTAATTTTTTTCTTAAAATGTACTAAATAAATTTAAAAACCACATAGAGATTTTTTTTAAATTTTTTTTTTATCTCCATTTATTTTTAAAGTTGTCACAAGTAGTAGGATACCTTAACACACATGAAAAGTTGATTACAGAAAAAAAATATTAAGCAATCAAAGAAATTAAAATGGAAATTATAAGAAGATAACTATATTAAAATTAAGCGATTTGGTCATTACATTTTTTAAATAAATTTTTATGAATCCCAAAATATTTCTCAGATTAAAGAATACGTGTTCTACATACATAGAAGTTTGATACGATTTCTTTAGTAAAATATAAACAGAAACAACAGAAAACTTTAAAGAAGGAGTTCTGTTTAAATTTAGTGTAAAAGTTAAATTTTTTGGGGAGGTCAAGAATTAATTGAAATACTTTCGGAAAAAAAAGTTCTATAAAACTATTGCATACAAAAGTATTTTATTTTACATTCTCGTGAAAAATCGACAGCTATTATACATGTACGAATCACTCTTATTTCAGGTATTCTAATAGTTTCACATAATTTGATACTTCCGAATGCAAGCTTCACTCATTTGTTGTTGGTACATCTTACTATACCAATACTTTAAAAGTCACCAATAGATTGCATGTAGAAATAAATTAAACAAACCACTTGTGTTAGGTTTATTCTTTTCACATGCATATAATTTTGACTTTAAAGCTTTATTTAGTCCCACCTTTCAGTTCGGCAGAGAGCGTATTCATACTTTCGAATTTACGCTCAATTTTCGCCCATTTCAATAAGAAATGCATATCGCACAGTTGATTTTGGTCCCATTTAAATTCGGGAATGCGCGTTACTTTCGAGCCATGAATTGTGCTCTGCCAGGAATATATGTTTATTAATGACCCTCGGGACGTTAGAATGTGAGTCATTTGAGGCGTAATACTGGAAGGGAAAGTGCTCGGTAACTCGTTTAATGATAGCGTATGCTATGAATAACGTTCTAGCAGCATTACGCTGTTGAAATTTTATTGAACGTTTCCGAAGCCTTTGAAGTCGGTTGTCCTGTTTGATGGATCCATTAAAACTGATCAATTTTCAAATGGGTAGTTTGTTTTAAAGTTGATTTAATTTTCTTTGAGAGTAACTCTCTGTTCCGATCCCTTATTCGTTAACGAGTTATTCTTCTTAATATATGACAATGAAAGATTTTAATGTATTTTATAGCTATATAAGTTTAATTAAGTATTATTTATAAATAGATTAAATTAGGAATTTTATGTTGAAAACTGCTTTATCAGCTGATACTATCTTTATTATCGATATAGATATACCTTAGGGTAATCAATATTCAAAAGAACAATGACAACATAAATTTACGGATATTGTATACAGTCAAAGCTGAAATATAATTTAAAGAAGAAAAATAAATCTTAAAAGAACGTCTCTGATAATATCCAAGCCAATAACATTTTAGTTAATTAGAAAAAAAATCTCCAAATATCCTTTTTATTTTATTTCATTTTCTTCATATAGGTCAGCGTTTCTCAATCTGGGGGACGTGATGATATTCCTAGATTTAAGATAAGTATTAATTTACTGAAAGGAAACAAATCAAAATACATTCTAACACAATGAAAACTAAATACATATTTACACTGGTATAATATACTTATAAATGTATCAGTACTGCGCAATGTTTTTGAAAATTAATTCATAAATACTAACTTAAAAACAAGTTTAATTGTTACTATTGCCTTCCATGGGCTTGTCATGTACATTTTTTTTTCTTTAATGGGGCTGGGTATTGGTATTTTTACCTTTGCAGATTTATTATATTCCCCAGGAGCTGGTATCGCTTTTTAGTGCGGCACCATATAGGCGATACCAATTGCCGCAAGTAACTTTGACGCCTAGTTTACTCCTCAGAGGAAGGCACTTGAGCTCTGACGATGCGAAATTGCACGTAGGAATTTAATTATGATGAGAGTACCCAAGTCCCAAACGGGCACTTCAAGGGATTTTTATTCATTCCGTATAATCATACGACATGACCACTGTCGATTTTCTGCATCATGAAAATTCACCGACTTGAGCCCGGGTCAAACCTACAACCTTGAGTGTAGAAGGTCAGTGACAAAGCTACTACGACACACAGTCGGCACATATACAAAATTCAATACTTATCTTGATAATTTGTACAATTTATAATTAAAGTCGTATTATAGCTTTAGTCAAAGTCTATTTTTATGTCATTGAATACATTGTTATATTGTAGATTAAGGGGATTATGAAACTTATGAATGAAAGGTGTGTCGCAAATATCGAAAATTTTAGTAGCACTAATGTAGGTTCAGGATTAAAAATTGAATTTTTTTCTCTTTGAAATACATGGATATTCCGCTTTACACTAGCACATGTAGTCAAGGTATTTCACTGTATCTATCGCTCCTAACGCGTAAAACTACAACGGATATCACCTTTCTGCAAAAGCATGCTTCCCTCTGATCTTCCCCTAAAGGGGTGTGCACAAATCAGAAGGGTTATGTCGCTGAGAGCGGATGCTGAAGTAACAGCGTGTCTAACTGACGCAAAGCGTGCAAGCGGACTGAATATTCGTAGTGAATTACGCCGCGGTCTAATGGATCTACAGGAAAATGAGGAAGGTAGAGACAGTTTAGAATTGCAATTCCGCCTCATCTCCTTTATGTCTTGCAAAGGGGAAAAGAATATTTAGAACTTTCTTGTGTGTTTTATAGAAATAAAACAAACGTGGGAATTTAAAGAGACTAACTGCTCATGAGTACTTTTTCTGTGAGATAATTCATTATTAGTTAAAGCAAATAGGATATTAACAAACTGTTTAAGGTATTCGACTACGTTTGGAACTGTTATTTTGCAAAAACGTATAAATGAATATTTTTTACGATATTTAGTGTCACTTAGATTAGAATAAAGATATAAAATTGTTTCAAGAATATTATTACAGTAAAAATTATTTCAATGCAATGTTTTGGTAAAAAATGAATATAGAATAACATATTTTTAAAACATTCTCCTTTTATGGGAAATGCTTCTATAATAATAATATTTTGCATATATGTAGCTAAAACTTCTATACAGAACAAGAGCGAGGAATTACTTAGCTTAGAAGTGGATTTATCTATATTTTAATACAACTGGGTGGAGAAAATTTAAGAAAAAAAACGCCGATAATTATTTCAATTGGTAGCAACGGTGAAAATAATGTGAATTTTTCAAAAATCCTAACTCAAGCCTCCTGGATAAATCTTAGCTTTATATATAAGTGAAATATTATTATAGAATCATTTTTCATAAAAGGAGAATGTTTTGAAAATAAGTAATTTAAAGTTTCTTTTTTGCCAAAATATTGAATTTAAAAATAATTTTTTATTCTAATAATATTCTCTTAAAATAATTTTATTCATGTATTCTAATCCAAGTGACACTAAATATCATAAAAATTATCCATTTATAAGTTGTTTTTTTAAATCATGGTTCCGTACGTAGTCGGATACCTTAATGCATATTATAGAAGATCATACACGTTTCTAAGCCTTAAAAATAGTAACTTTCAACTTCTTTATTTACCTTCAGTGAATTCATAGATATGTTGTCCTTATTTTATTTCTGCAAATACTTATTTGCTGAAACGAGTACATTGTGGCGTACATTGTTACTTCCAAATGCGCAGAATATCTGCGCAAATAAAAAGCAGCGTTTTTCGGAGTAAATTATTGTTCTTTTTTTGGGGGGGGGGGGGGGGAATTGGTAAAAACTGGGATTTATTTTTCACAGGAATCAATTAAAACTAAGATGGTCATTAAGTCGATCACGATCGACCGATGGGTTACTAAGACATTTTGGGGTGACCGCTTTGACTAATTGTAAGACCAAAGATTCGCTTACTAAAAGAAACCTATTTATGAAACACTGATGCCAGCTGGATTTTAGAATCATCTGTTCACAATCGATGCGACTGTGTTTGCTTAAGCAAATGATTCTGCAAATCAGTGCTTTTCAAACTTTTAATATACACGATCCACTATTCAACCATCATTTTCATTGCGGCTCCCTCCATACAATGACAGTGTATTGAATACTATACTTTGACACTAAAGCTACAATACGACTTTAACCTTTTCAATGCTACTGACGTATATAAACGTCTCACTCAACCAAAGCATTAATTTTCTGGGCGTATATATACGTCTTTTCGAAGTACCTTTTCTGTGCAGTGCTATCCGTAAAATTATTCCGAAGGCTTTGAAATGCTGTAAAAGAACATTGATAGTGTTTATGAAGGATTTACTTATTTCAGAGGATTTGCTTCTCTTTATTTCTTTTCTTCTCCCCTTAAAAAAACATCAAAATACTCTCGTCTACGTGGAAAACGGTGGCATTGGGGAGCGAATCGCTTAACTTCTAATCGGCAGTTAAAGAATTAATTATAAACCGTACAAATTTTCAAGATAAGTGTTAATACACAAGCCCAGGTCACTGATAATTATCAAACTTTTTCTTAACTTAGTATTGTTAAATTAACAAGAAAATATACATAGTACATTACTGATACATTTATAAGTGTATTATATCAGTGTAAAGGTGTAGTTATATTTTATTACATCAGGAAGTATTTTGTTTGTTTACTTTCATTAAATTAGTAATTTTTTAAAAACCTTTTGTTTTCGACTTTTTAATGTGCTCGGGCCTGCCTCGTAGAATTATCCTGCCCTCCAACAGGGGCACGCCCCACAGTTTAAGAAACGCTGCCGTAAATGTTTAGACGACCCATGTACTTTCAATGGAAACAAATGATGACTGACCCTAGCACGTTCACTACCACTGTTGGGGAAAAATTCCCCAATTCGCCGATTGAAGGGGAGAATAATTGTTGATGATTGTCTTCCCACGCTTTCAAGGGATTGGGTTCTTGTGTTGACATCATGTCTCGCGGACTCGGTTGCAAACAAATTAAATACATACGTCGGTTTCAAATTCCTCTATTCATATGCGATGAACACGTCCATGATCTAGCAGTCACTCATAGTATTTCAAGCATTCAAATTGACAGTCTTGTGTTATTTGAGTTTTTGTAGTAAAAATAATATTGCCATATTAAAATAGAGGGGTACAATGTCGAAAACAAGAGTTAAAAAAAAGAAAACATACAATTTTAATACAGAATGGCCACACCTACGTCTTCAGGTGGACCGAAATTCCTTAAAAACATTAGAAGTAGTCCGTACCCTGAAAAAATGCGCCCACCCTTGAATTAAAACGGAAGGAAAATAGATGACGCTGTTTCAACAGCGGTGTTGTGGAATTGTGTACTCAGTAGTGTGAAGAGTGATGTGTATGATTATGGAGAATGGAGTGTATGAGAAGTCCATGGGTAAAGTTTGTGATGCTGTTAAGAGGTGTGTGTTAGTTTAGCTTTATTGATTGTAAAATAAAGTTGTTATTTGCTATTAACGAGTTGAAGTTTATTCAATTACTACTATTAGCTCACACTCTCTATATATTTATTTATTTATCTTCGTGGAATTTTCAATCCTTAATAAAATACATTTTAAAGCGCTCAATTGAGCTGAAATTAGAAAAAAACAAAAAACACATGATTATTTTGACTGACAATACAGTAACTTAATTATAATTAATAAAAATTAATTGATTAAAACTAATTATTCAAAGAATTACAAATACAGCCACGTTGGCATCATTTTTGGTGACTTAGCAATTATTTTGGAGACTTGTGTCAAGATTTGAAAAGGTTTTTTTCTCACATTTTAAAGCGCTCGTTTGAGCTGAAATTTTCTATACACTATTGTTTTGGGTAAGAATACGATAAGTTAATTATAATTAATTAAAATTAATTGACTGAAACTTATTATTTAAAAAAAATTATAGATACAGCCACGTTGTTTTCATTTTTAGCGACTTGGGCCAAAACTTTAAGAGCTTTTTTTCTCACGTTTCAAAGTATTTATTTGAACTGAAATTTTACATACACGATTGTTTTGGATGACAATATGTTACTTTAAAGATAAATAATAAAAATTAACTACCAATTAATGTTGTGATTCTGTCATATGTATATACATATTTATATCTCAATTGTAACTATTTAATAAAAAGTAGCCAAAGTAAAATATTTCTTTGTTGATCTAAGTAGAATTGACTTAAACTATTATTATTATATTACTTGTTTTAAATAAA
Organism: Trichonephila inaurata madagascariensis; assembly: GCA_019973955.1. Taxonomy (NCBI): domain Eukaryota; kingdom Metazoa; phylum Arthropoda; class Arachnida; order Araneae; family Nephilidae; genus Trichonephila; species Trichonephila inaurata. Next base: position 80,447 of record BMAV01008210.1, on the reverse strand, counting down.
CTAGCATCAACACACACACACAAAATCCACAATACCACAATTTAAAAGCTCAAACAATGATATAAATCACATAGTGCTAATAAAATGCACAATCTCTTTACATTGTAATTATATAGACATTAAAAAGTCTCAGAAATTCCTAGAACTGTCTAATCAATTAATCAACCAAATTCGTTTAAAATTGTCTGAAGACACTGAGTTTTGTCAACAAATTTGGAGACATACGATGACAAAATTTATTACAGATATCAACCTTACTTAGTATAATTGAAAGAGAATTTGGTCTTTCCTCTCAAATCATCTCTCGAAACACAATACTTTTTTCAGAATAATGATAAAGTAAGTTGAGCCATTCTGTAAAAATGTTATTTTTAGAGAATGGCAAGTTTTTTAAAATGTTTATTCAGAGTAAAAAATAAACAAAAAGAAACATTCAAAATAATTTTAAGAGTTTCTTTTTTTTAAAAAATGTAACAAATCCGTTCTCAGAAAAACAAAAAATCCTTTTGCTATCTTATCCAAGAATTCGAAAAAAACTTCTCACGTAAAATATTTCAAACATTAATATTTCTGAGTGTGGTATTAATATTTTAAAAAACATCTTTTTTGACAGAAAAATGTTACAAAACGATATCATTCCCTTTATCTCTCAGCAAATTTTTAATTTTCTAAGAAGCATAATTTTTGTAAGTTTTCTGGTTCCAATAAAGGAAAAAAGGCAAGTTCTGGGAAAAGTTTCTTTCCTGTTAACAAAAAAGAACATTAAAAGAAATACTTTGATTTTCTTTTTAATTTATAAGACATTAACTTCAAAATAAAAATGGACAAAATTTTATTTTTATTTTAAATGTGTTTAATTTTTGTGTAATTTCGAATATTAAGGGCAGGAAAAAATTAGGGAAAAAATTTAAATTTTCAATTTTTATTGGGAAATAAATCTGCAACCATTCCTATTTTAAATGTAAGCTAAAATTTTTCCTTGCTAAAAATTACAAGTAATTAATAATTATAAAAGGAGTAAAATTTTAAAATTTTCCATATAATTTTTTAAAAATTTAAATTTTTAAAGTTGTGTGAATAATATGTGAAAAATTTCATCTCGTATTCTTTTTTTTATAGAAACATAATACATTAAATGCTGAAATATAATTTTGAAATATAAAAATAAAAATAATTGTTCAAAGTATACCGAGTGATTATTCTGTCTGAACTTTCTAAGAGCAAAACAGGTGGAAATTTTTTTTTATTAATATAGATAAATAAACACTTATTTTGGTACACATATTTGTTAAAATGCATTTTGATTTGAAATTATTTTATTTATTAATGATGCATGCATCGAAACAATTTCTTTTTTTGATTAGGATAATTTAAATCATACAAACTAATACATGGGTTTAATTTATGTTGAATTAAAATAAATATAAATGTTAATTGAATGCACACATATACAAAGAAAACATTTTAAAATACATTTTCCTCCAAATTTTATTTTGGAAGATGGTCTCTTTTATATGTGTAAATAGCTACTCTTTATAAGTTTTGAAACACAAAAAATGGTTCTTTAGATTAGCTTAAGGGGACACAGTACAATTCAATTGACAAAATTCGGTAAAAAAAATCAAATTTAATTTTTTTAGCCTAAATTATTCATTATATACTTTTCTATAACCTTACAAAATTTGAAAGCTCTAAATTTAAAAAAGAGAGACAGAATTATGATAGCTTTTACATTCGTTTTTATTCACATCCCTATGGCAAATCAAAATTATCAACTTGCTTATCTCAAAAAGATAAAATAACTAGTTAGTTTTCATTTAAAATGCTAAGACTTTTTTCTATTGTGCCTAATGCTTATTAATTAATTAAATTAAATTTTTTTTTACCTATTGCTAATAGTACATGCAACAAAAGATGGTATGCATTTTTGAATCAAAGCAATACTTATTTTTTTAAAAATAATTGAAATCAAAATTTATGCATTTTTAATTAATTTTCAATAAGCATTCATAAAAAGAAGTATTGTACGAATATCAATCATGTTATCGCAAAACCCATACCAACTTTTATTATACATAGTTTGACGTACTTGTAAATCAAATTTCATGCGTGTACGTAAATTTTTGTAAGAGGAGTAGTATTTTAAAATTACTTCACAAATTTTAAGTTTTTTCGTTAAAAAACTAAATGGCTAGCTTTTTATGAAGTTTTGAGCACAAAATTTGTTTTTAATAGTATACACACATAGGAGGCAACAAAAAAAATTTGAAAATCCTTAAATTAAAAATTTTTGAGTAAATCGTACCATGTCCCCTTAAAGAGCCCTTTTTGTTTGCTTCAAGAATTTTCCTTAAAATGTTTATACACATAAAATATTTAATCTCTTTTTTACGAATACATCTGCATTCGCATTTAACAAAAGTAAAAGTCTATTTTCCCCTTTTTATTCGGAAATTTACAAATGAAGGAGTTGATCGTATAATTACAGTCTATAGCAACAAGAAAAAAAAAAAATTAGAGAAGTGATTTATGTTTATAACTCTTGAGAAAACATTTTCCCACTTAGATTATTTTAAGAAATTCTACAAATTAACAATGAAGATTCAAGCGGATTATCATCTGTAGAATTTTGAGGATTCATCGAAGGATGAGACATTATCTTAAAATATACACTTTATTGTGATTTTCTAATCACTATCTAAATTTGACTTGAGGTAAGGGGAGCAAATCAACTTAAATACTAATTTAAATAACTAGAATATAAATCTTGTCTTCAATATTAATAGCCAATCCTCAGTGATTATATGAGTTCTTGCACGAAAACTATCTAATTCCTTTACCTTCTTCACTTTACTTGAAATAATATAATCCTCATTAAAATAAACGCGGTTCCTTTACAAAAAGAGGTTGTAAGGTATTCGCCCGTGGGCGATACCTTACTTCTAAGTTATCTTCGTGACCTAGTGGTGTGGGAGTGAACGAAGAACCAGGCGTTGCCATGATCTTAAAATGTCTTTATTAAGATCCTAACTTAAACACTAACAATGATAATATTTATATTATAACTTAGCGGATCTAAAGTGAGAAAACACACAATACGTAATACCAATAAGCGCGATTTTGATCCCTATATTCCCTCCTATTCCTAACCTTAGCATATACACAGTCCTAATAGATAACAGAATTTTAATACCTTAACTCTTGTTAAACCGCAATCCTCTCGGATCCTAAATATCTTTTGTTTATCTCACGTGGAATAGTATCCACCTTGACTTGATCGCTCTTTCACGGATCGCTTCCACTCAATGACGGCTTTCTTCTATTCCTTCAGTTTACGCGCTAAAATTCAGATTAGCATAATCACTTCCTAATAGTTCATCGCTTACGTTAAACTTCTGCTATTTAAAAGGTTTCCAATTTGCATATTCACGCTTCGCTTCTGGATTTGGTTGGAAAGAATTTACGTTTTTTCGGCCTCAAAGAACCGAAGAGGAGTTTTTAGTGGAAAACGCGATGAGCCCGTCAAAAGGTTTTATAATCGCATACTGTCAGCAAAAGTATTTTTTCTCCCGATAAATGGGGAATAGAGCCCTTCACAAACTTATTAAAACTTTCAAAATTATTTCCTTCCTTTCCAATTGGATAGCTGTTTTTCCCCCTTGAATGATACATTGTTATTATTTCTATACAATGTAATTCAAATTAAATTTGAAACTCACGTTATGTTTACCATATTTTTTCATACTTAATGTTCCGTAAATTATTCAAGAACCAATTCTTTTTCGAATTGGTTAATGCACATCAGCATTAGCTAGATAAAATGGGGAAAATATATGTACGCATTTACGAAAATCTAAGCCGCCATCGATTCTAAGCCGTACACCCAATTCTCTACACGTGTTTGAAAAAAAAAATAAAAAAATGTTTAAAACGTTCATCAATATCCGATACTTAAGAAATTTAAAAAAATAACTAAATAACGAGAAATAATAAGTTAATAATTTATTTCTGTTATCAGTTTTAAAAACGTTCAAATACATACAGGAACCTATAATTACTCTAACCCCTCAGTATCATATAAGTTTCGAAAATGATCCGTCTCTCTCTTTGTCGTAGCTGACTTCAGAATTGGTGCCGGCGCCGCCATTCTCTCCCACGGTGCCATCTTCCGTGCCATACAATGCATTTTCTACACAACATTTTTTTAAAAATTGTTTTTTGACGAATATGAAAGAACTATTAAAGACTGTTAAACATTTACAAGAAAAAAAATTATATTTTGCTTACGCCATCGACATATATTTCTTTCATCCATGTCAAATTTTTAGTGGCCGCTACTCTGTTTCCTTTTTTTTCTGCATATAAAATTGCCTTCCGTTTCATATTTGTGACATAGGAAGCTCGTCTTGATACTATTGCCGATATCTTTGATGTTTAGGTGATTAGAAGAAAGCGTATACCAAAACATTTCTAAAGAAGAGCAAACGACAATGCTTAGGATAAACTGAATACTGTAGATAAACTGTGGAATAAGATAAGTCATTGATGCCAAGTGGCCCGAATGGACTGTTTCATTTTTCCTTTTGAAAGGGGTAGAAGATCAATTTTCCCCATCCAACAAATGGTTTGCCTTCGATTCTAAGCCGCACCCGATTTTCAATAGCATTAACTCTAAAAAAATAATGTCTTAGATTCGAGTAAATACGGTAATTCTACATTTATTTCGAAACATCCAAATTATGAATAAACACTCTTTCACTCACGGGTATTAATTTTATACTTAATCTCAGTTAAGAAGACTAAATTCGTGTGATTATGTTTTAAATACTATAAGTGATTCACATCTTATTTTTACATCAGACATTTACATCTCGTGAAAAAAAATACAGAACTGTGAGGATGGAATTATTTAAATACTTTCTGTGAACAAATTAAGATTTTCAATGAGAAACTTAAGATAGAAACAAAAAAATTTCTCTCTTACAAACCTAACATAATTAGAAAATCTTTCTTGCTTGCTGACAGAAATTTCTTTACGATAGATATGGTAAAATACGTAAAAGTTAAAGTTGAAGATGGCAGCTTCTTCACTAAAATGTAAAAAGAGTTCTTTAATTTGTAAGAAATGAGTTGTTTAAAACTAACTTCTAATTAGTATTCGTTGTATTATGGAACAATGTGAGATAGATTAAATTTTTTTTCCTGTTGACATACATTTTTTGAAAATTTCGGAAACTGACAATGGAATTCAAGAGACGATGTTAACAAGAAATCAATTATTTACTTGCCGTGTTATTTTAATCGAACAAAAATAGAAATAAGTAACGGAAATAATTAGCGTAAATGTAAAGTTAAAATTCCTTTTCGATTTAACTAGAATTCAGAAAAGTTGAAGTTTTTAAATTTTTGTATGAAATATAAGTACTGGAGAGAGCTTATATATATATATACTTCCTTCAAGTTTAAATTTTTTTTCAAGGAAACATTTAAAAACACTAATGAAAAAAAGAATTCCATCTACAAGAAAAAATTATTGTAAAGTAATGAAATTTCTGCAATATTTTGTCAAGGTATCATATTTAATTCATTTAAGGTGACTGCCTTCCTTCAGATTCAATTTTTTTTATAAAAACAAATTTTTGAAACAAATTGAGTGTTTTTAGGAAGAAAAGTTTTTTAAAAAAATATGTAAATACATAAAAGTTTTTAAAGAAATATTGTACGTTTAGAAAAATTGGTTGTTTTCAAGGGAATTTTACCAAATTTTTACTAAAACGGGTAACACTGTATAAAAATTTCTTATACAAATATAATAATTTTCTTTATACATACATATTACAGGGACCTTCAAAATGAAATAAAATCTGAGAGAAATATTAAAATACAAAAAAAAAAAAAATTACAAACAATTACGCAAAATAATATGAAAATTTTGATATTCTTTAAGTTTTTTCTTTATAAAAACCACCCTAAATGGAAAAATATTGAACCTACAACAAAACTTATAGTCCACTTTATGAAAAATGGTATAATAAACATTCCCACAAAATTTCAAAACGCTATCTGGTTTGGTTCTTAAGATATCATGTATCTGGTAAAGCGTTTCTTTCGAAAACATACTTTTTAAAAAAAAACTCATTTAAAGGTTTATTTTACTGCACTTTTGCATAGAGTGAGGTTTTTTAAAACCACTATAACTTCATTTCAATTTCACGTAAAGGAAAAAAAAATAACTGTTTTGGAAAGAAAAATGTTCAAACATTAAGATTTTGAAATTAAAAAACAATGCCTTATGTAGACGAAAAACGACATTTTCAAGGTAGGCAGTAAACCTTAAGTTACAAGATAACATGTATCTTGTAACCTTAAGTTACAAGATAACATGTTAATGTAAGCACCAGAAGAGCTATTTTTAATGTAAAATGATGGATAATTAATTTGCACGCAAGCATACAAACGTTTATGCATGGTGTCGCATAGTTGTCAGATGTCATTTAAGGTATCCGACTACGTTCGGCACCGTGATTTTGCAAAAGCGTATAAATGGATAATATTTATGATAATTAGTGTCACTTAGATTAGACAATGTATATAAAATTGGGTTAAGAATAGTATTACAATAAAAAGTTATTTAAGTACAATATTTTGACAAAAAAGGAGCATAGAATGACCCATTTTCAAAATGTTCTCCTTTTGTGAAAAATGCTTCTATTATAATAATATTTTACCTGTATATAGCTCAGACCTCTTTACAGAGGCTCAACTAGAATTTTTGAAATATATAACTTAGATATGGGTTTATCCATGTTTTACGACAACAGAGGGGAGAAATTTTGAGAAAAAAGCGCCGATAATTATTTCAATGGGTGGTAACTCTGACAATAATGTGAATTTTTCAAAATTCATAGTTGAGCCTCTGTACAGAGGTCTGAGCTATATACAGATAAAATATTATTATGATAGATGCATTTTTAACAAAGGGAGATCATTTTGAAAAAGGTTATTCTAAGTTAATTTTTTGCCGAAATACTGTATTTAAATAATTTTTCTTTTGTCAAAATGTCCTTAAAACAGTTCTATACATGTATTTTAATCTAAGTGCTACTAAATACCATGAAAATTATTCATTTATGCGCTTTTTTAAAATCACGGTTTGAACGTAGTCGGATACCTTAATGAGATGTATGTCTTTTTCACTTGGTGAGTCAATACAAGGACGTTTATTACTGATATCACTAATAGTAACTAATAGTTTCGGAATAATAACTCATTAGGACCCTGTTGCTGAGTTTTCTCTTGCAATCAGTTTTAAATGGATGTCTCAAAAAATCAATTTGTTTTCATTTATAAATTTCAAACCATCAAACTGAAACGCATAATTATACGACAACAAAGAAGATAGTAATTTGTGCACATGTTTGAATTCCTTATGTTCAGGTACGAGCATATTGATCATTCAAGAAGGAACCAATCGCTTATTCCTTATAGCATTCGAATTATCGATTTCTGGAAATGTTCTGCATGAAGTCTCTAATAAGGAGAACATCATAGTTTCCTGGGGGTGTTTATTATTTCCTTGGGGGGTGCCAAAAGCACGACGAAAATTTTAATTGCGTTGTAAATCAGAATAATTTTGTGTCAAGTTAATTTCCCTCTGCACGTAGAAGCAGGCACCTTACTTCTCATCTTTTATGAGAATTTGAATACCCCGTAATAATTTCGGATGAAAAAAAAATAATAATTAAGGTTTGTGTATGTTTTTCTGAGAAAGTGTATATGTGTTTATGCAAAAAAATTAAGAATCACGAAAAGAACGGTTTATTAGTTTTTTTTTCACCTTTTCTTAATGTGTTTACTTCTTTTGTTTACTTTGAAACACAAGGAAAAAATGTTATTGTGTGAAGCTGAGAAGAAAAATTAGAATAGTTTGTAAAGGAACATTTTGTTGGTTTAATTTTTTAAGTCTCTAATTTCTCGAAGCATTGATTAAAAAATGCAGTTAAGCTGCGAAAACTACATTATATGCGTTCGGGCTGATGTTATGGGTGTGAATAAAAATAATTTGTGTGTGTGTGTTGTGTGTAATGTGTAGTAAATTACCCTGTTTTATAAATTACTATTAATATATTTCAACATAAATGCGGTATATCAAACATGTTTTTAATCTAACGATATTTCTGGAAATAATTCATACATGATTTGAATTATAATCCTATTCCCATTATTTATTCAAAAAAACTCCTACTTAGATCAACAAAGAAAATTTTTATTTTAGCTATTTTTTATTAAATAGTTACAATTAATATACGTATGTATATACATAGGACAGAAACACAACATTAATTGGTAATTAATTTTTATTCATTATGATTAAAGTATCGTATTGTCATCAAAAACACAATCGGGTATATAAAATTTCAGTTCAATTGAATGCTTTAAAACGTGATAAAAAAACCTTTTCAAGTTTCGACACAAGTTGCCAAAAAGGTCTCTAAGTTGCTAAAAATGATGTCAATGTGTATGCATTTGTAACTCTTTAAATAATTTTAGTTTAAATCAATTAAAAAAATTTTACTAATTATAATTAAATTACTGTATTGTCACTCAAAATAATTATGTATATAGAATTTCAGCTGTATTGTGCGCTTTAAAATATATTTTATTAACGATTGAAAATTCTATCAAGATAAATAAATATTTATAGAGTGTGAGCTAATAGTAGAGGAATTAAAAAAGAAAATTTTAAGTCAATTCTTACTTTGAATGGACGAATAGAAAGTATTTTATTAACGATTGAAAATTTGAACTATATATATAGGGCAAAAGTGAACTAATAGTAGGAATTGAAAAATAGCATGATTTGTCTGCACTGTTGTAAAAATGCACACCCGGTTTGACTAGTTAGGCTGAAAAACCGGTTTTAGACACCAACTTTTGTCATTGTTTTAAAAGTTACATGGTTGCAACAATAGATACGAATCTAAGTTGGCGTCGAAAACGGTAATTAATTGAATTAATTTAGTTTAATTAATGAATTAATATTTGAAAACATTTTATTAACATCAAGAAAAATCCACTAAAAGTTTAAAAACATTTATCTTAACTTGATTGGTTGAATAGAAAGTATTAACGAAAGTAAGTTATTAACGATTGAAAAAATTTGAACAAGATAAATATATACAGAGTATGAGCTAATAGTTAGAATTGAAAAAAGAACAAAATTCTAAGAAATTCAGTTATATTATTCTAAAAGTGAACTGTCTTTTAACAAAGCGGAGGAAATATTTTGGTTCTATGAAGAGATACAGAGTACATATATGTATCATACATATGGAAAAAAATAATAAGATTTGAAGTCGTTCATCTTCCATTTATTTCCTGCAACAAATCATTAAAAATCTGCTTCGATTCAAGAAGCAAAGACAAATTAAAATCATTTTAAAAAGTTAAATAAGGGATTACACAAATACATCAGTATCATCATCCATGCACAAAATTATGAAATAGTTAAAATTACATCAGAACAAAAAGAAATGTTTACAAGGATTCAAATCGAATCAGAGGAAATCACACAGAACAAATCCTCCCGAAATCAAAATAGATTTGTGAATCGGAGACATTTTCCGGTTCTAAATCTCGGTGTAAAATTTTGGAAATTGACATGGATTTCGATTCGTTTCAACAATATGAGCTTAAATAAATCCCCTGCACCAATATGTCTAGCGAGAGGTAATTTTCTGCATTGTAGAACATTCCAATAACTCCATTTTACTTCAACGAAAACATTCTTTCTTCAGAAGAAGTAACATCGATGTCTAGAATTCTAAAGAAATATCTTTATTGTCCTTTTCTATACGTGAATGAGGAATATAAATAATAAATATATATCACTTTCTATGGAACACAATTTTGTATTTTGCTTGTTAAATGCAAAGATTTGAATTTCGAATTGAACAGTTACTCCAAGAAATGATTCCTACTATTAGTTCACTCTATCTCCCTATATCTATATATCTTATTCAAATTTTCAATCGTTAATAAAATAATTTCTATTCATCCATTAAGTTCAAATATATTTTTTTAAACTTATAGTGGATGACACTTGATGTTAATACACTTTTCTCAAATACTAATTCATTTATTAAATTTTATTTTTTCATTTTAAACGTATTCTGGGTTATTTCTGTCGTAGTTACAGAAAGCAGCAACAGATGGCGCCAGTACATTTTTCTAATGAAGTTTGAATTAACGTTAACAAAATTTATTTTACTTGTTAGTTTGGTAATTTTTCGTACGCCATCCTTCTTTTTGTTAATAATTCAATTTTTATTTCCAAGAGAATTTTTTTGGTAATTTTAATTTTAGACTGTTGACTTTGTGGTCAACTTTCAGAACTCGTTTCTTTTAATATTAAGGTGAAAGAGGTATATAAATTCATAAACGTAGAATACAGCCAAAAAATATAGTATGAAAATCTTTAAGTAACACTTGCATCTGTTGAAAAAATTTATTGCTTATTACATAATTAATTCAAATTTACAAAAGCTTATTTTTAAATCATATTCATCGAGAATTCTGAGAAATATACGGTCATATTTTGAAGTTTGAGGGAACTTTAAATGATCTTTTTTGTCTACTTTTAGATCATGGTTATTCTACATTTAAAGCCTTCAAACGTCTGTTTTTAATCAATTTAAAACAAAATTTTAATTAGAATACTCCAAAAAACCAATTATCTCATAGATAATGAGCATAAACATAAATACATATTTTATTTTCGTGTTTACTGCTGCGTATCGCATTAATAAGATTCAAAATTATCCCGCTGATATCAACCAATAGAGAGCCGTTAATTTATTCAAGAGAATTCCGTCTAAGGTATTGAAACACGTTTGAAGTACTTTTTGATAAAATAACATATTTAGACATTATAAAGGCTTTTTTAGGAGAATCAATACCAACAAATCCTAATATTTAACCAACAATATTTAAAATAAATTGCCTAAATTTCCCAAAAATCACAATTATAAATGAAATTTTAGCAATATTTTTGTAAAACTTCAAAGCAATTAGAGAATAAAGTAATAAACTTATATTAGTAAAAGTATTACACCAAAACAACCTAGATGCATTTATTTAGAGAGTGTACTAAAATTGTAATGTTTTATTGAAGTTTGAAAATTTTAGAGCTGATTGAGTAAATATTATAAGAAAAATCACATTCTTTATGAAACCACATTATTTAAATAACAAACCCTAACTCAAAAAAAAAAAAATCCATACAATAAGAAATATTTTAGTGCATTCTCTAGAAAATAGTATAAATATCAAGTTCAGAAAGTTTTATAGAAATACATTTGTAATATTTTGAGTAATCAGACTCGGCATGATAGATTTAGAACAATTTAAATGCCCACTTCTAATATATGAAAGACCCACTTCCAGTTTTTCTAACTTAATAAAATTGATTGTAGCTTAGCTTCTAGATAGCGTAGAAACAAAACAAAGTATGTTTTGTAAAGAAAAAAGAAAGCTGTATTGAATAAAGTAGAAAACAAAAATGTCTGTTTTGACCGCATTGGGTCATTTTCAAAGTGTTCGGACATCTTAATGAATATGTTAATGGCTTGTGCTGGCCGTCGATGACAAAGACGACCTTTATCTTGTTTTTGTGCGAGTTCACTGATTGATTCTATTTTGAAACTCTATTTTAAATGGAAGACCATGCTTCTAAGTCCCTTTATATTTCGGTTGGAGAAAAGATTGTGTATATACCAGTGTTTCTCAAACTGTGGGGCACGCTCCCTAGGGGGCGTGATAAGCCTACTCGGGAGGGGGGTGCAAGCATATCGATTAGTCGAGAATAAAATATTATTTTAAAAAGTTATAAATTTACTGAAATGAAGCAAAACAAAATATATAAATTCTAACATAATAAAAAAATAAAGTACACACATTTATACTGATATATATAAATGTATCAGTATTACGCAATGTATTTGATAATTATTTATCAATACTAAATTAAGAAATGGTTTCATAATTACTTGTGTCTCGAATGGGCTTATCTTGCAGAGAAAAAGTTTTCAAGGGAAGCTTTAGTTATTGGTACTCAAAGTTTTTTTTTGTCATTCTATATTTAGCTAAGATCTATATTTTGTCTGTTAAGCAGCCTCTACAGAAGAATCGTTTTTACCAAGGTAAGATGATAGAAATGTGACTTTATAGACTTAAGAAATAGATTATTGTGGAAATAAATATTTAATTTAGTTAAATTTTTTTAATATGTTCCAATTTAAAAATTAGAAAGGAAAATATCCATTGCTTAAAATAAGCCTATATAAAATTTAATTCTTTCCTTGATAATTTATACAGTTTACAAATAAGGTTATATAGTAACTTAAGCGTTAAAGTACATTAATATAACATTCATTCCCTTATTACTGTAAGGGGGTGCGATAAAAATCATGATTGAAATTTGGGTCGCCAATGCTGAAAGTTTGAGAACTGGTATATACAATAAATTGGATGCTTGAAATATTCATACGGTTTAGTCGAAAAACTTTGTATTCCATGTATTTCAAATTTTTATAGACAGTTATGCTATTATAAAATTTCGAATAATATATAACTTACAGACATATATTTGTTAAGTACTTTAAATTATTCAATCTTGAATGAAGGGGAATATGAAATTATTTGAACAGGAATATAAGTATCACCAATTAAGAATCATTTTAAGTTCTAAACTAAAATAATTCAGTCATTCCAAAATTTGGATTAATGAAGTGACTTCAAACAAGTAATCAATTCAGTTTTTAATAACGTTAAATGGTTAAGCGAATGCCGGAAAGAACACCTCACTCTTTTCCAATTTCTGTAACGTGTTGTCTACGTAAGACCATCTGTGTTAATTGATTTGCACGAAAGTTTAAAGTTATCAATTTCTATATGAATCCTTTGAGAGGATTCACGATTTATAGGCCAGCAATAGTTGAATCAAGACTGTACCACAAGATTACCGTGTTCTCTAGCAGTATGATTCTATCCTCTAAAAATATGCGTGCATATTAATTTGTCGATTATTTGATTTTTAAACAAGTGTGCCTTATTAATATTGAATAAGGAGCAATATATTTAGATTTCAGAAAAATGAAATTAAAAGGGAATCCACGCATTCAATGTATATTTGTATCGAAGTTATCAATATACCTTTGCATTATCAACAAAAGTAAAAAGCTGCTGTGATTATATGTCTATGGTTGTGAGAAGTCTATTTCAAATTGGAAATTCATCGGCAGTTTTATATGTGATTTTTACGTAGAATACGCTAAAAAGATTCTGCGGTGTATAGGGTGTTATAATGAACATATGAACATGTGAACAACTGTGAATTGAGTAAATGTTTGCTCGAAAAGAATTAAAATTCATTCGGAAAATAATATTAAAGAGATTACCAATTAAATGACTTTTGTTACATTTCCACCAGTCATTTGTCAATATGTTGACGTTTTAGAAAACAATA